>CM035414.1:185165934-185350934 GCA_020310875.1 Ceratopteris richardii | reverse complement strand
TGAACATCAAAGACACATACCTTGCTCCTTCATGTCCACATTAAACAATGGAACATCACAAAGCAACTTTTTGTTCCTCCTTCCTCTATCCCCTATTAGATATAAGTGTGGAACACCATAGTTTCTTGCTCTTCTACCTAAACAAAAGGTTTTTACTCCTCAAGGTCCACCAATTAAGTACGATCAAAGACTAACATATGATAGGATTATGTATATGGTATGTGTTCAATAGGCCTAAGCATAAAGTAGTTCCCTGCACGACTTAAAGTGCTTGTTGATTGTTGAAGGTCCATGAGGTGTACTTTACACTTTGAAAAGCTTGGGCTAGGTATAGTACATGAAATTGATATCTATTCAATTTGATTATGAACTCTTTTGCATAAATAATATATGTCTATAATGCGATGCCTTTTTGGTGATGTGGATGAAAAGTCACCAACCATATAAGCTCGAGAACCATTCGAGTCATGAGAAAATAGAGTAGCATACATGCTAGCCACATGTTAATATATCTACTAGATTTTAAGTTGTAGAGCTTGCATGTTCTAGACATAACATGATAGAGGATTGAGTTCATCAAATTAGCCACAGTTTAAGTAGGAGCAATCCCTTAAGAGTGGGCTAATATCTAGTGTGCATGCTCTTCTAGTTTGATATGGTCATAAGACTTTTGATGAAAGTAGTTCTTAAATATCAACTCTTTAAAGTCTTTAGAGGGGCCATCCAAGTCTCCTTTCTCTGTTTGTGTAATGTAGACCAATTCTATGTTGATAGTGAGTTTCATATGGAGATTTTCATGTCAAAGACTTCTCTTAGCATTAAAAGTCTATTAGGTGGACTAACCAGTCATAAGCTTTTCTATGACTTTCTTTCCTTGATAATCTCACTACAATGGCGTCTATTTACAAAGGATGTTTCGCCAACAATGATTTATATTCACTCAGGTGCATCTTGAGATCAATTGTGAGAAGGGAAGTGAAATGTGTGTGATCTCCTAGCCGATAGCCTTACCAAGAGGCTCTTAAAACCTCCTTGCCCATACTTGACACGCACATAAAATGAACCTAAGTATCCTAACAATGTCTAGTATTCTCTTCCCTTGTGAGGAACATTATCCTCGATTATCAAAAAGAGTGAAGGGATTTCATTAAATCAATGAAGATTATCTAGGCATGAGAGACTCACTTCGTTCCCTCTAGATTATATTTCATAACACAAGTTTCCTTGAAAAAAAACCTAATTTGATTAATATCACAGTCACCTAATTTTGTCTTGTCTTCATCATACAATCTCACCTAATTTTATCTTGTCTTCATCATACAATCTCTGGGTCAAAATCCTAAACTAGACAAGCACATGTATTGGAAACAAAGATCTCTCACTAGCCATTATTTATGAGCTAACTAAATCTATTGTGGTACCTTAGCTATTTCATGTGGTTTCTTATGAATCAAAATTATGAACCAAGTGAATCAAGCCAGGATTATAGCACACATGCACTATTGATGAATCCTGCTAACTTTGTGAAGAATTGCTAAGTAGCCTTTCTTCTTGGAAAACTTAGTTTCTTGCCTATTTTTACAACTTGAATTTGCATCTTAACTATCTTATATGTTGTATTGTATGCATGCATTGTTGCATTGCCCTTTCCATTGCACTTTCTTAGCATGTTAAAAGAAAGATACTCTCAAAGTTTTATCATGGAAATTGTAAGCAACTTTATTATTGTGATGTTATAATGAAAAGGAAGTTTTAAGATTTCCCTTCTCTAAAAGCCTAGAGGCATGGACTTTTCTCATAGGTTGTCCACTCGATAAGATAGCTAAATATCCCATGTCTCTTATGCCTAGGAATCCTAAATCCGGACTAGAATGAGCTCTTATGATTAATGAGATCCTATGCCTAGGAATCCCAAATCCGGACTAGAATGAACTATTATGATTAATGAGGATAGTTAGAGTTCCCAAGTATGTGAGACTCTCATGGGGTTAACCCAATCCCCAATGTTGATACACTTGTGAAAAAATGCATCAGTTTTTGTAATGATGATCTTGTTTTGGGATATGTAACTTTGGAAATTTCCATGAGGAGTTAATCCCTTAACTGTGGATTAATCCACTTGCATATTCTGATGATCTTGAGATTGAGGTCATCTTATTTGATGCATTGTCCTTGAAGTCTCTTTTGGTGCATTTCTCTTTTTAAATTGTACATCTTGTACTTATTTTCTTGGACTATTTCTCTCACCAATCCATTTGAACCTCTCAATCTCAAGAATGTGATACAGTGATTCCTCTATCCTTGTATTGTTCACTTCCATGGCATAGTACATGTACCTGTTCCAATGTCTTTCAAGTACACTTTCCCTTGAATTTTTTCAATACCCCTTTTTGGTCCTTTTGAGGTCCTCAACATTTTTTCTTTTGGAAAGAAATCTTAGTGGTCTTGACTCCTTTGTCCATAAAAGGGGACGTGTAAGTAATTATGGGATTTTAGATAAACAAAATTTTAAGGATCGTCACAATACTCCAAAGTGAAGGCTATTGAAATATCCAAAACACTTTCCAGCTCCTTAGTCCATAAAAGGGGACATGCACCAAATGATGGGATTTCAAATGAACAAAACTGTTAGCCAAAACACTTTCCATACTAGATAATATGATAATAATATTCCAAAAAAATAAGTAATTTTAAAGTACCTCTATTTTAAGCAACCTTGAAAAACATTTTTTTTAAGACATGAAAACATTCTTGTCTCTTCCTATCATATTCTTTTATGAATCTTCTCATCTCTTTCATATTTCAAGCCTCAATGAGTCACATGGAATCTGAAGTGTGCATTATTCTCCACTACAAGAAAAAAGGGGGTGTAGCGATCCCCCCAATTAAAAAAAAAAAGAAGCTAGGAGTATCGCTTATGCGATGCTATTTCCAACAAGCATCGCATAAGTGATGCCCCCAAAAGAAAAACAATTAGTTGTCACATAAGCGATGGTTAACATCACTTCTGCGACGCAACTAACTACGGTCGCTAAAAACATCGCATAAGCAATGGTTAGCATCACTTATGCAATGCAACTAACTATCATTGCTAAAAGCATCATAGTATAGCGACGCTCTTAGTGATGTTAGCAATCTGACTGTGATGAAAAAGCACCAGATAAGCGACATCCTATGAATACAAAAAAAAAATTATGCCGACACATTTGTGCCAGGATCGAGAGTAGAGACACACACAGAGTGCGAGCAAGAAAATAAGACACACACAAAGGGCAAGCAAAGTAGGTACATACACATACACATACACTCATAGGCACACACACACATACACACATATACACACGCTCACACATACACATACATGCACATATACTAACATATAAGCATATACATACACATGCATACACACACATACACATACGCACACATACACATATGCACACATACACATACACACACATACACATATAAGAGTCATTCTCCAGTTACACAAGTGGTCTCCAATCCTTTTATGTTGTGGAATCACTACAAATCCTATAAATCTAATTGTCAAGCTAAATAGCAAAGATACTCAAGGATGTCTTCTAAGCCCACAAGGGGTGAAAGATGCACTTATCCACCCAACCAACTCCACCCATATATGTACCTCCAAGGCTAAAGGGAAATGTGAGGAGATCTAGCCAAGTGTCCCCTCCACATGGATGTTAATCCAAGGGCTTTTAACCCTAGGAATCACATGCTCTTCACTTGGATTCTAAAAGGATATCTCTCAAGCTTGTATGTCCACATTTGGAGGTTTGAGGAACTTTTGTAAGGGCAAAGGACCATACCCTTAGGAAAATAGATCCCAAGGCTCAAAAAACTTCAATTGGAAATACATAAATCCAATGGAAACTAAAACCTTAAAACATGTTCCTCCTCAAAAATTTGTGGAAGTGTATTATCTAGAGTATCAATCTCGTCAATTGTGGCATTCATCTCTATAATTTGCCTCTTCAATTGAAATAGGATTCCATCTCAAATTGGATCTGAAAAGAAGGGAATCTGTGAGTGGGTTGATCCCTTCCAGATATTTATAGACACCATCTACATTTGCATGTGAAAATTTGAATCAGCTGCAAACTATGGAAAGAATGAGAAGAGTGTATTAAAACATCCTACCCAATTCACTATTTTGCTCTATGTGGATTGGGCATCCATAGCACATACATGTGAAGTAGGTGGATTCTAAGTACCTCTAGACAAATTACTATCTTGCTCCATTTCTATGCACCGCTCATGCACGGAAAAAACATATGACTTAGAAATGGATTGAGTACTCTATTGAAGTGAAATGCAAGATGCTAAGAGTAGGAAGGAAGGAACAAAACTTTTCATTAAGCAATTCAAATTTCTAAGACATTAAACATAATTTGATTCAAACCCTATGAGACTCAAAATCATAAACACAAATTGGCACTAAGCGACCCATCTTTGTAACATCAAGGAGTATAAGAGGATATTTTGTGTGTGCGTGCTTGGAAAGGCTATTCTAACTCTGCCAAGGGTTTGAAGTTCATATAGGACTACTCTAAAGCCCCCCAACCCCATACTTGATGTCGACTCCAACTTTTATTGCCAATGTGAAAATTGTTTTTTGCAAGGGCTATGTCATGTCGACCATTTCCAACACGACATCATTAAGTATCTTTTATTTATCATCATTCACACCTATGTTCATGCCAAAAGAAGAAAGGTTGAATGACACAAAATGACACTATCAAAGCTTATTTGTAGACAAACTTATTGTCTAAAGTTGTAGATGCCACAAAATCCAAACCCAACAAGGAGAGTGATCCCACTACATGGAATGTATGGAACAGTAAAGATAAGCAAGCCCTAGGGCAACTTTTTTAAGCTTGAGACGAGTTAACAAAAGGGCATATTACTTCATGCAAAACTTCTCATGAATCTTGGAAAATACTTCAAGATTTGTATGAAGACAAGACTCCGTAACAAATTTATGTCCTAGAAGTAGAATTCCATAACCTAGAAATTAGGCCCTAGGACCTATCACTAAATTCATTGCCACTTTTCAATATTATCATGTATTTTATCAATAAAAGGCAGATACTTTCTCCAAATTTAGAGAGTGGGTCTATTAGGTTGAGAGCAAAGCATTCACTTTATTCAAGGCTATCAAATCAGATGGAGGTGTAGAGTTTATCAATCATGACTTTGATAACTTCCTAAAATAGAAAGACATCAAAAGACAAGTCACATAGCATCATAATTCCTCTCAAAATGGAGTAGCCTTACACATAATCAATTGAGGCTTTACAAGTGCACTACATAATAAGATGCTATTTGAAGCCTAGTTTGGAAGAAAGCCCAATGCTAACTACTTTAGGCTGGAATTCAATCATTTATAGATGTTCCCCAAGGAAGATCAGTGCAAGTTATCATCTAAGCCTAAGAAATATCTATTCATTGGGTATGGTGAATAATCTAAGGCGTACACATTGTAAGATCTAGGAAACCACTCCATCAATGAATCTTCAAATTACTCAACCAAAGATCCAATTTCAACTTCTAATCCATCCATCTACCCTTCATAAGGGGAACACAATTATTTCTAAGCATAGTTCAAAGGCAAGTACTTCCCAACAACCTAGAAGATCTCAAAGGATCATTGAGAAACAACAACGAGAACAAAGTCACTATTTCAATTATACACTTATGCATCAATTTCAACAGATTCTAGAGCCTTCCAATCTCAAAGAAGCTCAACGCCAACTAGAGTGGAAGAAGCTATGCAAATAAAGATAGGAGCAATCCAAGATAACAATACTTGGATACTTGTACCAAAGCCTCTAATCATCAACTTATAGGACTCAAGTGGTTGTATAAATTCAAGTACAAGTCAAATGGAACTTAGGACCAAGGGGCATAACCAAAATCATGGCATTCATTATGAACAAACATTTGACCCTACTACAAGGTCCATAACCATTCGAGTCATTCTTTCCTTAAGTGCCCAGCAAATGGTCCATCTAACAACTAGATGTCAAAATTTCTTTTCCCAATGGTGATCTTAAAGAAGAAATATATGTGGAACACGTAGGGTTATAGGTTCATTACTGAAATATATCAACAAATCCCCTGTAGGGGTGATGCAATGAACAAGGATCTGGCACTCATGTATAAGAAAACACCAAGATATGTGGAAAGAGATCAATCCACAAATGCAAGTAAGTCCAAAGCTTTGCGGAAAGCTTCAAACTTCTCGCGAGGCAGAGCCTTTGTGAAAAAATATGCAATTTTATCCTATGTGGGCACATATGCCAAACTAATCTCCCCAGTAGAGAACCTCTCCCTGACATAATGATAATGCACCTCAATGTGCTTTTTGTGAGCATGGAAGATAGGGTTCCTTGCAACTACCAATGCACTCTAACTATTAGTGAAGATGGTGGTGGCAAAAGACTGACCAACACCCAAATCATTCAAAAGGCATTTAAGCCACATGTACTCAATAATTGCTATGAAACCTTCCCTATACTCAGCCTCAAAACTACAAGTGGCCACAGTAAGCTGCTTCTTGCTCAACCAAGATATGCATGAGCTACCAAGCATGAAGCAAAAACCACTAGTGGACACACGAATGTCATATCAACTAGCCCAATCAGAGTTAAAAAAAAGAATGTAAATCTGGAGATAGTGATTCTCCCTTGGGATAAAACAAGCCAAGTAGCCCGACAGCAAGCAAGTAGCAAAAGATGCACTTAGCCACCTGCCAATGCTTGACACTTGGGCAATGCATAAACTTGCTCATTTGATAGGCAATAAATTGAACATCAAGCCGAGTTATGCATAAGTAAATCAAGCATCCAATAGCATGCTAGTAGAGAACAACATAAAATGCATCCCTCACATCATGAAGATTCAATTGTAAATTTGTTTCTAAAGGAGTGGCAATAGGTTTGCAATCTTCAAGACCAAAACGCTGTAATAATGTGTCAATATATTGTTTGACACATATCTATTCCACCATTAACTTGCATAAATTGAATGCCCAAATAATAATGCGAATTCCCCAAATCCAAAATGTCAAAAGAGGCATGCAAATCAGCCTTAAAATCAGCAATATGCTTCTCATTAGGACCAGTGAGCAGCATGTCATCGACATAGACAATCTCCAAATATGTGAGGTTTGGATCTCACAAGTCCCAAATCTGTATACAATGCTTTTCTTCATATTGCCTTTGAGTTACTATGGTCAAACCTTTGTACTCTGCTTCCGTTGAGGATAAAGCAACTGTTGGTTGCTTCTTGGAACTCCATGACACTAGCTTCAAACCTGCAAATGCTAAGTAACTAGAGGTACTTCTTCTATCATCTGTAGCTGCTGCCCAATCTACGTCTGAATAGATTTTGATATCCAAATCTGAAGAGTAAGGATAGAATATACTTTCATTGATTACACCTTTGAGATACTTAGGTACTCTCTTAACTGCATCCATGTGTGATCTTCTTGGTGAGTGCATGAATTGGCTTAGCACTCCTACACTATATGAGATGTCTGCCCTTGTATGAGTAGCATATATCAAGCTACCTACCAGTTAATGTCTTCAATTTTCTCACCTTCATAAACACTAAGTTTAAGATTCATCTCTAAAGGTGTACCTACAGATTTAGTGTTCTCCATTTTGAACTTAAGAAGTAGATCCTAAATGTATCTTCTCTGAGTCAAATACATTCCTTCATCTGTGTATATCACCTGCATACCTAGGAAATATGTGACCTCACCTAATTCACTGATTTTGAACTCCTCTTGCATGTGTTTCTTGATCCTTTGAATGCCATTCAGATCATCACCTGTCACAATAATATAATCTACATATACACAGATAGATAACCTCATTGTGATCCCTTTTGATGAACAGAGAAGGGTCCGAGTTGCTAGCTATGAACCCTTGATCTTGAAGGTATGTAACCAGCATGTAATTCCAAGCTCGCGGAGCTTGTTTCAATCCATACATTGTTTTCTTAAGTCTGCAAACATAAGATGCATGATTAGGGTTTTCAAAACGTGGTGGTTGTGACATGTATACCTCTTCACTTATCCAACCATTTAGAAATGCATTTTTATATCAAGTTGGAGGAGTCTCCAATTTCTTGCAGCAACTACACTTATCAATGTTTTGATTGTAGTCATCTTTGTGACTGGTGAGAATGTTTCCTCATAGTCTATGCCATGAGTTTGTGAGCATCCTTTGGCAACTAATCTTGCCTTATACCTACAAACTAATCCATCTGAGTTTCCTTTAACTTTATATATCCATCTATAACCAATTACCTTTTGATTGGATGACATTGGAATCAATCCCAAGTGTCCATCTCCTTCAATGCATCTATTTCTTCTTTCATGGCCTTTTCTCAATTAGGGTTTCCCATTGTCGCTTCATAGGTTGAGGGCTACTCTAAGATTGAGTCCTTTGCCAAGTAGATTGAATGCTTTGTAACAAATGTGGAATCATATCCATACCTTTCTGGTTTTCTTTTCTCCCTTGTTGACCTTCTAAGTGCTTGCTTGGAGCATTCTCCACACTCTTGCAATCAAAATCAAGATCATATGGTAGAGTTACCTTTTGTTTGTCTTCATCATACCAAGACTTGTGTTCTTCAAACACAACATCTCTACTTGTAGTGAATTGCTTGGTTGAAAGATTATAGAACCTGTAACCCATCTGAGTTGAGTCATACCCAATAAACATTGCCTTTGTTTCCCTTTCATCTAGCTTACCTCTTATTTATGATGGTACATGAACATAAGCTAAACAACCAAACACCTTGCAATGTCCAAGACTAGGTTTTTTTCCATGCTATGCTTCATAAGGAGTCATACCTTGAAGTGATTTGGATGGTAGTCTATTGACAAGGTACACAACAGTTGAAATAGCCTCTACCCATAGATAATGTGACAACCTCTTCTCTTCAAGCATTGTTCTCGCTGATTCAACCAATGTCTTGTTTCTTCTCTCTACAATTCCATTTAGTTGAGGAGAGTACCTGGTAGTCACTTCCCTTTTGATACCTTTATCCTACAAGAACTCATCAAAATCTTTGGAGAAGTATTCTCCCCCTCCATCAGATCTGAGCTTCTTGAGTGATCTACCTATATGATTCTCAACATGTGCTAGATATTTTTTGAAGCATTCAAACACTTCATTCTTACTTTTGATAAAGTATAGAATAGTCCATCTACTATGTTCATCAATAAATGAGACATAATAACTTGATCCTACCAATGAAGGTTCTTGACTTGGTCCCCATACATCTGTATGTACTAAGTCAAATAAGTTGTTGTGGATGTAGCCTTTGTGGTTGAATGGTTGTCTTTGTGCCTTCCCCATCTGACATGCATCACACCTGTTGATCATGTGTTGCTTTGATATGTTTGGCAGTCCTAGAACACTTTGATCCTTGCATATATCCTTCAAGGTTCTTTCATTCACATGAGCAAGTCTCTTATGCCACACTTCAAGCTCACTTAGGACTTGAGACCCAAAAGTGAATATAGCTATGTTCCTAGTTTCTCCTACTTCAAAAGTAAAGAGCCTACCATGCTTCTCACCTTTGGCTATCTTCTTGAAGCCTTGGCATGGATCTTTCACAAAAGCTCTATGTTGGGTGAACTTAACTTGCAAGCCCTTTTCAACTATTTGGACTACACTTATTAGGGTTTTAGTGATAGTGGGTACATAGAAAACCTTACTTAGAATGTTTGTCCTGCCATTGGAAGCTTTGACAATATTTGCATCTCTTCTTCTTTTGCAAATCACCATCATTAGAGGAATGAGTGGAAGAGGAAGCTTGAGGCTTTGGTTTTGATGAACCCAAAGCTGAACCATACTTGCTTTTCCCCTTTTGTGAGATAGCAAGTGCTTGCGTTCCCTCAATCAAACCACTCCTATTCACTCTAGATTGCTCTTCTTGCAAAAGAAGAGACACAACCTCATCAAATGCATACATATTAGGATTTCCTTTTGCAACCAAACGGAGTGTAGTAGCAAAGCTTTGAAAAGATTCTGGTAAGCCTTTCAACAATGTAGAAATGAGTGATGCATCCGGAATGATCTCATCTATGTTTGCCAATTGCTCTTTCAAGTCCTTGATGCATGTCACATACACATCCACCGACTCATTTTCAGCCATACATACATCCTCAAGTTGCTTCCTCAAGTATGCAACACGTGCTTCATTACGCACGGCATACAAAGAAGCAAGAGTGTCCCATGCTTCTCTCGACGTAGAACATGACCGAATGTGTGGAACTATATGACGCTTCACTGAAAGTGCAATCAAAGCATGAGCTTGAGCATCTTTTCCATCCCATCTAAGCTGCTCCTGTGTAGGTGGAGAAGGAGAAACCACTGTACTCGAAGAAGAAGCTCCATCTGTGACAGTAGATTGTGAAGTAGAAGCACCTGCCGGTCTTCGATCTACATTTGCCACTATGTTCCAAAGTTGTTTTGCAACAAGAACATGCTTCATCATGTAAGACCACATCGGGTAGTTGGTCCCATCAAGCTTATCTTCAGCTTGAAGCATGCCAAACAAGTCATTGCTGCCCGCCATTTCACTAAGGAACAACAATGTGACAAAATCTTCACTTCGACAAAAACTGAAATGAGTGCTGAAATTTCAGCTCACAAATCGTCACTCTGATGGCGATTCTGACTGCACGAATGGCTTCGAAATGGGGGTAAAACCCTAGCGCACCTGTTGGAAATGTTTCCGGGCTGCTGAAATTCACAGTTCTATGCTCCCAAGTCGATTTGCACTGTTAAAGTGCACGCGCGCCGCGACGCGAAAAACCGAAACTTGAGAAGGAGCTGAACCTACTCTGATACCACTGTTGGGTGTGTGTAGAAGTGCGAGAGACACACGAGAAGCACACACAAAGATCACAAACACAGCAAGACACACGGAGAAGATGATGGCTGGAATAGCTCTCTCTATTGATCGATAAACTGAACTGAAGTAAGAGCTGAATAATATCCCTAAGTACAAAGTAACACCACATATGAGAGTATCAAGTATGTGGCAACATGGGGAAAAAACCTCTAGCCAGCACTAGAGTAAAAAGTGCCCATGTATAGGGAAAAGGTTCACATCAAAGCTACTCGAGGAACACATAAGTGTAACACAAATGCATCTCCAACATCATGAAGACTCAATCGTAAACTTGTCTCCATAGGAGTGGCAATAAAATTACAGTCTTCAAGGCTAAACCGCTGCAATAATGTGTCAATATATTTCGTTTGACACAAAGCCAATCCACCATCAACTTGCATAAAATGAATGCCCAAATAGCGATGCAAATGCCCCAAATCAGACATCTCAAATGAGGCATGCAAATCAGCCTTAAAATCAGCAATATGCTTCTCAATAGGACCAGTGAGCAGCACGTCATCAACATAGACAACAATGATCAGAAGCACATCATTAGCACGCTTAACATATAAGGTGGTCTCAGTTGGACTGTTCACAAAACCATGTGCAATCAGATAGGCATGTATCTTCTCATACAAAGCACGTGGTGCTTGCTTTAAACGATATAATGCCTTCTTTAACCTGCACACCTGGTTTTCATGCCCTTTCTACACAAAACCATAGGGCTGAAAAACATACACTTCTTCATGCAAGTCACCATTCAGAAATGCAGTTTTAATGTCCAACTGATGTACATTCCAACCATGATGGGCTGCAAGTGCAGAGATGCTCCGAACAGTAGTCATACGACACGTGGGTGCAAAGGCTCATCAAAATCAATGCCTCTTTCCTGTGCATAACCCTTTGCAACAAGCCTCGCCTTATACCTGTCAATTGTACCATCAGGTTTACGCTTGAGCTTGTATACCCACTTAGTACCAATGGCTTTCTTGCCAGGAGGCAAGTCACATAAAGAAGACCATTCAGAACCGTCTGCACAACTGAGCTTATTTGGTATAACCTCATCAGCAAAAATCAACTGTTCTTTCAAGTCTCTGATCTTTGTTAGAAAACTGTCCATAGAATCACCTTCATTCATGTGCTCACTCTCCAACTGTTTTCGGAGGTAAGCAACACGAGCCTCATTCCTAGCCTGGTACAATGTGGTAAGTGTATCCCAAGCATCCTTTGCTGTTCTGCAAGAGCAAATGTGAGGAATAAAAGCACCTTTGACAGACAAAGGTATCAATGCATGTGCTTGAGCATCTCTGCCATCCCAACGAATTTGCTCTACAGTAGGTGCAACAGAAACAGTAGCACGAACAGGAATATGCAAAATATCATCTTCGACACCATCTCCGTCAGCTTCAACACCTGTATTTGCAGTACCTGTCGTTGCAGGTATAAGAGGACGTCTTTCAACACCCTGCACAATGTTCCACAGTCCTTTTGCAACCAATACATGTCGCATGATATAAGCCCATAATGGGTAGTTGGTACCATCCAACTTATCCTCAACAGCCAACATACGGAATACATCACTGCTTTTAGCCAAGGGTGGTGACTAAAATATCTTGATGCAGAAAATTGACTGTATCTCAAAAAGTTGAACGGAACTGCCCATACAAGTTCTGCTAAACCTATAGCAGACTTCGAGACGCTTATACTGGTGAATCAAAACAGGTATATACCTTTGGCACAAAAATATGAAATAGCCTACACAAGCGCTGCGATAGTGCGTTCGAAGGCGGAAACGAGCTGAGATCGTGATTTCGGCACCACACAACAAAGCTATTTTGATCTCTGAAACACCCTGAGTATGCTCACCAAATTTCATGCGAATCTGAGACTACAACCGGAGGAGCATCGATGACACCCTAGATGAAGTGGCGACCTGCTCTGATACCAATTGTTGGAGTTAGACGTCTGAGGAAGCACGCGAACAACACAAGGAAGAAGAAGAAGCTTGGAGCACAACACACAAGACTGAATGTATTACTAGAGAATGTACAAAGATAAGTAGCCCATTAGGGCAATAGGCGTATATACAAGCCGGGGGAAAAAAAACCTCCTAAAGAGGGAAAAAAGTGCCCCGACGGTCCTAGAGTGTTCACACACATCACTACCTAAATATATCAACAAAGACCGTGCTATATATGTGGAGGAGATCACTTCATAAGGGAATGCACTTTGCCCTACAACCCACCACCCCCATGTGTGGGAAGGCTACTGTAATGAATGTGGCAAAGAGCACTTGTTTCGAGATCGTCCAAAGAACCCCAACAAGGTCCCTCCTACTACTCAGACCAATGTGATTGAATCATCTGGAAGTGACAAGGAGTACACAGTGCCATGAATGCTATTAACCAAGCCTAAGCTAAGAAGAATATTGGAAAGGAAGCACTATATGAACATGAGGCGGAGGAAAATCTAGAACCTAAAGTTCAAGAGGTTGAGGACTCAGAAGAACTAGAAGAGATCGATAGAACAAGAAAAACTCAAAGGTGGAAAGAAAAGGGAGAAAAACTTAAAAACAAATGGATTAAAAAAAAGATGGATGAAGAAGAGAAAACCTTGAAGAAACAAAAAAAAAACAAAAAACACAAAAAAATCTTATCAAGCAGCAAAGAATCTAAGCCAATATTGACAGGATCAATTTTGGAAGATTCCATGCCTGAAGACCTGAACAGGTGGTTGAAAGCTTACTAGTCTAGAATAGAGACAGGGCCCATCATAGAGCAACATGAAACAAGTTATCCTAGAGGAGATTTGGAGAAGGAAAGATTGGAAATACGCAGGAAATTAATAGAGATAGCTCAAGCCACCCTCAAACATACTATCCCACCCCTTCCCAATATGAGAATACCAGAAAAAAATTCAAAGAATGTTTAGAAGTGGTCAGCCAAAAACCTATAAAAGAACAACAAGAAAAAAAAAAGAAGAAAAATATTCAGAGTAAAAAGGAGGAACAAGCCTTCCAATCTCAAAGAAGCTCAACGCCAACTAGAGTGGAAGAAGCTATGCAAATAAAGATAGGAGCAATCCAAAATAACAATACTTGGATACTTGTACCAAAGCCTCTAATCATCAACTTATAGGACTCAAGTGGTTGTATAAAGTCAAGTACAAGTCAAATGGAACTTAGGACCAAGGGGCATAACCAAAATCATGGCATTCATTATGAACAAATGTTTGACCCTACTACAAGGTCCATAACCATTCGAGTCATTCTTTCCTTAAGTGCTCATCAAATGGTCCATCTAACAACTAGATGTCAAAATTTTTTTTCTTGATGGTGATCTTAAAGAATAAATATATGTGGAACACGTAGGGTTACAGGTTCATTCCTGAAATATATCAACAAATCCCCTGTAGGGGTGATGCAGTGAACAAGGATAAGGCACTCATGTATAAGAAAACACCAAGATATGTGGAAAGAGATCAATCCACAAATATGTGTGTGTATATAAATATGTAAATATATGTATATATATATATATATATATATATATATATATATATATATATATATATATATATATATATATATATATATACACACACACACACATAAATATAACAAATAAAAGCAATTCATACCATGCATTATGTATGTATGTATATATATATGTGTTTGTATATATATGTGTGTGTGTGTATAAATATCTCTCTCTCTCTCTCTCTTATATATATATATATATATATATGTGTGTGTGTGTGTGTGTGTATGTATGTATGTATGTATTTATGTATGTATGTATATGTGTGTGTGTATATATATATATATATATATATACACACACACACACACACACACACACATATATATATATATATATATATATATATATATATATATATATATATATATATATATATATATATATATATATATATATATATATATATATATATATATATAAACACATAAAAGCAATGCATACCGTGCATTATCACGATGATGTGCCATAAGTATCCACAGCTCTTTTAGGCACCACTTATGAGACCACCAAGTGCCAAATTATGTCTCCAATGAACTAAGAACATACTTTTTGTCTCTCTCATCGAACTCACTACAAAAGAAAAAAAATTATATAAGTAAGACATAAAATATTTATCTCAATTTATATGTAAACTTAGACTTACTTCCATTTCAAATGAACAAAACGTAGGTAGGAGTCACATAAAGCTCTCATTCTTCTTTTAAACTCCAACCCATGCCTCATGTACACTATAATACCCTCAGGGTCTATATCGCACACCAACCCTAGGCTATCTATGCATGTCCTCATAGGCACCTCTATTATGCTCTCATGATCTCGAGGTGGTATAGGTGTCTTGAAAATAAATAGATAAAAATGAATAAAAACATGTGTTATGATACCATTAAAAATATTAATTTATGAAAAGAAACATACCTATGGGAAGATAAGTCTCTTCTTGCAAATGGAGCCACAGGGAAGCCTTCCTCTAACCGCTGGATAAGCATCTATATGGTGAAGTCTAGTTCCTCATCAGGCATGTCTACATACTCATGCATGACAACCCCTAAGGAATTAGAGAGAACTTTCCCTCTCATAAGATTCTTTATGAGAGTAAGTTTTGCCTTTCTCTCTCTATACAATCCATAATATCTGTACATATAAAACAAAATGGATTAGAAATCTATATATATATATACATACATACATACACACACACACACACACATATATATATATATATATATATATATATATATATATATATATATATATATATATATATATATATATATATATATATATATATATATATATATATATGTGTGTGTGTGTGTGTGTGTGTGTGTATGTGTGTGTGTATGTGTGTATGTATATATATGTGTATGCATATGTATGTGTGTATGCATGTGTATGTATGTATGTATGCATGTGTGTAGTGTATGTGTGTGTATATGCATATATGTATATGTGTGTGTATGTGAGTGTATGTGAGTGTATGTATGTGTGTATATGTGTGTATTTGTGTGTATATGTGTATATGGGTGAGTATGTGTGTGTATGCATGTATGTATGTATGCATATGTATGTGCATTTTGTATTCATATGTATGTATGTGTGTGTATGTGTATGTGTGTGTCTTTATGTGTGTGTATGTATATGTGGGTGTATGTATCTATGTGTGTGTATGTATACATGTGTGTATGTGTGTGTATGCATATGTATGTATAGTGTGTCTATGTATATGTGTGTATATAGGTGTATGTGTGTGTATGGATATGTATGTGTAGTGTGTATGTGAGTTTTTATATGTGTATATGTGTGTATGTTTGTGTGTATGCATGTGTATGTGTGTGTCTCTATGTGTGTGTGTATGTGTATATGTGTTTCTCTATGTGTGTGTAATGTTGGTGTATGTATATGTGTGTGTGTATGTATACATGTGTATGTGCAAGTATCCATATGTGTATGTATATGTGTATGTGTGTGTATGTGTATATATGTATAGTGTATGTGTGTGTATGTGTGTGTATGCATATGTGTGTATGCATATGTGTGTAGTGTGTGTATGCGTGTTTATACATGTATGTATACATGTGTATGTGTGTGTATGCATATGTGTGTAGTGTGTGTATGTGTGTTTTTATATGTGTATATGTGTGTACATTTGTGTGTATGCATGTGTATGTGTGTCTCTATGTGTGTGTGTATGTGTGTCTTTGTGTGAGTAATGTGGGTGTTATGTATATGTGTGTGTGTATGTATAGGTGTGTATGTGCAAGTATCTATATGTATATGTGTGTGTGTGTATATGTATGTGTATGTATCTCTATATGCGTATATGTATATGCGTGTGTATGTATATGTATGTATGTATATGTGTGTGTATGTGTATGTAGGTGTGTATGTGAGTGTATGTATGTGTGTATATGTGAATGTTGGTGTGTATGTGTGTGTATGCATGCATGTATGTATGTATGCATATGCATTTGCATTGTGTATGCATATGCATTTGCATTGTGTATGCATATGTATGTATGTATGTATGTATGTATGTATGTATGTGTGTGTCTCTATGTGTGTGTGTATGTGTGTGTCTCTATGTTTGTATGTGTATATGTGGGTGTATGTATCTATGTATGTATGTGTACGTGTGTGTATGCATATGTATGCATAGTGTGTGCATGTGTGTGTATACATGTGTATGTGTGTATACAGGTATGTATACATGTGTATGTGTGTGTATGCATATGTATGTGTAGTGTGTGTTTTTATATGTGTATATGTGTGCATGTTTGTGTGTATGCATTTGTATGTGTGTGTCTCTATGTGTGTATGTATGTGTATGTGTGTCTCTATGTGTGTAATATGGGTGTATGTATACATGTGTATGTGTAAGTATCTATATGTGTATGTGTATGTGTTGTGTGTGTATGCGTATGTGTGTGTATATGTATGTGTGTGTATATGTGTGTGTATGTATATGTATGTATGTACATGTGTGTGTATGTGTATGTAGGTGTGTATGTGAATGTATGTATGTGTGTATATGTGTATGTGGATGTGTATGTGTGTGTATGCATGTATGTATGTATGCATATGCATGTGCATTGTGTATGCATATGTATGTATGTGTGTGTGTATGTGTGTGTCTCTATGTGTGTGTGTATGTGTATGTGTGTGTCTCTATGTGTGTGTATGTATATGTGGGTGTATGTATCTATGTGTGTATGTATACGTGTGTATATGTGTGTTATGCACATGTATGTATAGTGTGTGTATGTGTGTGTATGTATACATGTGTATACATGCATATGTGTGTACATTTGTGTGTATGCATGTGTATGTGTGTATATGTGTCTCTCTCTTTGTGTGTGTATGTTTATGTATGTCTCTCTATGTGTGTGTATGTATATGTGGGTGTATTTATATTTGTGTGTGTATGTATATGTGGGTGTATGTATATTTGTGTGTGTATGTATACGTGTGTATGTGTGTGTATGCATATGTATGTATTGTGTGTATGTGTGTGTGTATACATGTGTTTGTATGTGTGTATATGCATGTGTTTGTATAGTGTATTTGTGTGTGCATATGTGTGTGTATGCATGTGTGTGTGTATACATGTGTTTGTATGTGTCTGTATGCATGTGTTTGTAAAGTGTGTTTGTGTGTCTATATGTGCATATATATGTATGCATGTGTTTGTATGCATGTGTCTATGTATGTGCATGTGTGTGGATGCATGAGTGTATGTATGTGCATATGTGTGTATGCATGTGTATGTATGCATGTGAGTGTATGTGTGTGTGTATATTTATGTGCAAGTATCTATATGTGTATGTGTATGTGTATGTGTATGTGTATGTGTATGTGTATGTGTATGTGTGTGTATGCATATGTGTGTGTATATGTGTGTGTATATGTGTGTGTACATGTGTGTATGTATGTAGGTGTAATATGTGTGTATATATGTGTTTATATGTGTATATATGTATGTATATGTGTGTGTGTGTGTATGTGTGTGTGTATATGTGTGTATGTATGTATGTGTATGTCTATATATGTCTCTATGTATATGTATATATATATATATATATATATATATATATATATATATATATATATATATATATATATATATATATATATATATATATATATATATATATATATATATATGTGTGTGTGTGTGTGTGTGTGTGTATATGTGCGTATTTGTATGTGTGTGTATATGTGTGTATGTGTGTGTAGGTTTGTGTATATGTGTGTATGTATGTGTGTGTATATTTGTGTATGTATGTGTGTGTATATGTATGTGTACCTTTGCAAGGTTGCTCGCTCAGTCACTCGTCTCTATGCTTCATATATATAGGATGCTCCATCTGCTACAATCATCAATAAAAGATACATAGTAGATAGATCCTAAAATTGATGGCTCCTTGCTAGGTCCCCAAACATCTGTGTGGACAAGCTCCAACAAATCATCATGGATGTATCCTTTCTTCATAAAGGGTTGTCTATGCGATTTTCCAATTTGACAAGCACTCCACTTGTATATCATATGTTGCTTGGACATACTAGGTAGGCCAAGCACGCTTTGTTCCCTACACATTTGCTTCAGATTTCTTTCACCTATGTGAGCCAATGTTTTATGCCACATTTTCAGTTTTGATAGGGTTTGACCTCCATAATTGAACAGAGCTATATTTCTAGTGTCTTCGAGTTCAAATGTAAAGATTCTGCCTATCTTTTCTCCTTTTGCTATTCTCTTGAATCCTTGTTGTGGATCTTCAAGAAATGCTCCATTCCTTGTGAACCTTACCTGCAATCCTTTCTTTGCAATTTTTCCAACACGTATGAGATTCTTTGTTATTGTAGGTATATACAATACCTTGTTGAATAGATTCATTTTTCACATTTCCATTCTTTTCCACTAAGTGCCTAGTGTCATCTCTTGTTTGAACCTCATGTCTATTTCTTGGATCCTCCAATTTTGATAGTAGAAACACATTCCTTGCTACACACCATAGTCTATATAAAATACAAGCTCATCTGCCTTACCTTGCTTCATAGTCATGTTCATCAATAGAAGTGAGTCTGCTTGTGTTTGCTCTTCAATGTAATTGTTGTAGTCTCTCCTTCTCTATATCCTCCTTGATGATTTGAATATTTTAAGTTATTATTGTTGTAACCATTGAAGTTATTTGAGATGCCTCTTGCACTTCCATAGCCTCCTCTATTGAAGCCTCTTCCTCTCTGATTTCTGGGGTTCCTGAAACAATTCTCAGTTCTATGATTAGTTAGGCCACATATGGCACATGGACAAGAGCTTTGAAATCTCCCCTTGCCTTGTCTACCTCCTCTGCCTCTTCCTCTTGTACCTCTACCTCTTCCTGCAAAATTTTGTTGGGAGGTACTACCTTCATCATCAGATATTTTGCCTTTGCCTTTGCTATCCTTACCCTTATTCTTATCTATGTATAGGGCACTCTCTCTTCCTTCACTATCGATCCCGGCACAAATGTGTCGACAGTTTTTTTTTTCAATTTCTTTAGCATCACTTATGTGACACTAAAGTGTCGCACGTAGTTTGCCCATGTCGCTACAAGCATCACTAGTCTTCGACGCATGTAGGAACGATTGGCATGAGCATCACATAAATGATTCTAGACATTGCTTATTGGATGTTCTCGAATTATTTTTTTTGTTTTTTTCCTCGACGTCGCTTATGTGATGCTTTTAAAAAAAGCATTGCATACGCAACAGTCCCCGCTTTTTTTTTCAATTGGGGGCATCACTACACTCCCATTATTCTTGTAGTGCCACAACTATGCGATCAAGTCAAGGCTTCTCTCTCTCCCCTCCACTGCTCATGTTGCTATTGGAGCATAGAGATGAGGAGAGAGAGAGATGGAAGAATCTCTCTCTCTCTCTCTATTGGCTAATGATGTCGGCCAGAGATGGAGAGGGGAGGAAGAGGATAGAGGGATAAAACTCTCTCACTCTCTCTCAAAGATCAAGAAATAATAAAAAAACCATACTCGTAGATAATTTTGAAAAGTCCAATTGTGATAGAAAACTCATATTCATAGGTCTTTAAATTTTTTTTCAAGAAGGACCTTATTCGAATATACTATTTTCATGATATCTTCCAAATCTTGCACGTATAGAGACACATAGAAATATACTCCTTTTCTAGATTAGGATAATTTATTTATCTTTTCCCTTTTTTATTTTTCATTTTTCATTTTATTTTATTTTTCTTTTCCCCTTAGACTATGGTTCAATCCATTACTTATTTATACATAGAGGCTTAATACTTTTTAATACATAGGAGTTTATATACACATTGAACATATTGGATTCATACACTTAAATTTGGGGTTTTGAGTTGCATAGTTTGGGTTAACAAATGAATTTTTAGGATTCCAAACATAGGGTATGGTTTTAATACAAGATTTTAGGGTTTTCCACTAGGGCCCAGGGGGTCTTTAGACATAGGTTTCAAAGGGCTATTGAACATAGGGTTTGAAGGGTTCTTAGACTAATTAGGGGTTTTAAAAAATTAAGGTTACAAGTACTAGGGTTTAAATGTAATTAGGTTTTTCAATACAATTGGATGTTTTCATTACTCAATCACTAAAAAACATCCAAGCATCATACATATATAGAAATTAATGATTTTGATTCATCTTCTTCTTTCTGGAGGTAGTCAACCATAACATTCATCAGGTACACTCATCAAATCATAATCAATCTAGAGAGAAATGATAAAAAAGGGATTAAACTTCAAATTTTGTAATCCACTAACCACAAGGGATTTCATCCCGACATTTGCCCCCACTAAACTTGCACATCATTCTCGATGGGTCAGCTTGCAAAGTCAAATAGAAAGACATCAAGATTCTTTTTAAAATAGTTTTTAGTTTTTATTTCAATGTCTTTCTTTGAAAATTCAAAAGATGACTTCCATATCCAAATGCAAGTTCGTAGAAAATAAAGAAGACTTTAAAGTACATTGAAAATTTGTTCGATTAGTATACTACTGTAAATAATAAGTTAGATTACTCTTATAAAATTCATTAGGACTTTCCAAAAAAATCTTTCCTCTTGACTCGTTTCAAAGTCAATTATCATTTTATATAAATATTCTTATGCTTTGCTTCTATACACCTATCTGAAAATACAACTAGCTCCACTATTGGATAGCTCAACCTCATGTAGTCTGCACATAATTTTTAGAAGTGGTTTTGAAACCACATCTAAGTCATGAGTACTAATTTTTATCTTTTTCTTTTCTTTTATTTTCTTCACTTTGCCCTTTATTTGCTTTCTA
This sequence comes from Ceratopteris richardii, assembly GCA_020310875.1. Classification (NCBI taxonomy): domain Eukaryota; kingdom Viridiplantae; phylum Streptophyta; class Polypodiopsida; order Polypodiales; family Pteridaceae; genus Ceratopteris; species Ceratopteris richardii. Next base: position 185,329,136 of record CM035414.1, on the reverse strand, counting down.
CTTCTACTTTTTTTGGGGTGGAAGAAAGCATAAACTTCCTAACTATAAATATGGTACAAATCTAGTATCTTCGTAACTTTTTTGTTTGAGGGGAAATGCCTAACCCCTAATTAGAGCTAAGGATCTAGAGACATCCATTAGAAGGAATTGGGATTTTACTTCCGAAGTGTTTTCGAAAACATCACACATCCTATCTATATAAAACAAGTTCTTCTTTCTACTAAGAGCTCCAAGTGAGAATGTTCTATCTAGGTTTCATAACAACAATAGGGTATCACAACCTAGTCTCTCAAATGCACACATCCCTACTAGTGTTTCCTATCATTTATTATTCTAATTTAAAATTCTTGTTTAATTGATTAGAACATTCATGAAATGCAATGTATGGTATGCATTAAAATTAAAAAAATAGAATAAGAACAAAAAATGAACATAATAAGTAGAATACATTCACTTGATTAATTTTCTTCAGAAACTTTAGCATCATCTTCATTTTCATCTTAAGCAGTTCTTGGTCTATTTCATATTCTTCTTCATTTCTTTTCTTAAACAACTTGACTTAGTTCCTTACAATTAAAGAGTTTAAAGGAGTTTCGTCAAATTCGTGAAGTTCATATGTATTGTTATTAAATACAAACACGACTACATATGGGCCAAACCATCTTTTAATCAATTTCCTTCTTGCATCATACTAATTATCAAACGTGCTATCCTATAACAATACCCAATCATTAATCTCTATTTTACATGGCCTAAGTCTATGCATTTTGTAAAATGTAAAATTTATTCTTTATTCTTGACTCCTTTGGCTTTTGCAGCGCTTCTTTTAGATTTTCATTTTCTTTTTCAAGTTGTTTAATTCTTCATGCCAGTAATTCTTCTCTTGTCATAATATCATTCCATGGGACCATCATCCATGTCAGAATTTGAGTTTGGATAGCGAAAACTAGTTTTCGACAATACATCGGTTTAGCAGGCATAGATCTTGTAAGCCGAGTGTACGTCATCCTATCTATCCATAACACAAATGGAAGATATCTAGGCCACTTTTTATTTCTCCATTGCAAGCCTTCAAGATTGGCTTCACAATAGAAGGATGAACTCTCTCAATCTTGCGATTAACCTCTAGGTTATTGGCAGTAGTAAGAGGCAAACGAAATCCCATGTCGGTTAAGAAATTTTCATACATTATAAGTAATCTTAGTACAAAGAGCTCATCCTTCCACATGGTTAGTCAAGTCTTCTCTAGCAAGTACTATGTATCTCATTTTAATCAAGGCCTTTGGGCATGGTTACAAGGTCAACTACCCACTTGTAATGAACACAAGAAGCATAAGTAGGATTTAATGGGTCTCTATGCCTAATTGATGAATGAGCTTGACATGTGGCACATGTGTCCACAAAGTCTCAAAATTCACCCTAATTTTCTCGTACGTTGCAATAAATCCTTTGTGACTTGCCCATAAGGTCTCATGCATTTCTTTCATAATCTTTATTTGAAGTCTCTTATTACTTAGCACATGTTATGGATACTTCACCTTACCTTTAGCATCCCGCCAAATAAATCCATTGTTAACCTCTATTCCTAATTTGACTCTATCCGGTGAGACTAAAGTGGATAGGATAGGCTAGCAGGGTTCTTAGGATGGCAAGATTCTATTAGATAGAGTCCCTTGGTATTTTCCCACTCCACTTAATCAAATCAAACACAATAAAATATCAGACCAGGTTATCAAATGATGTTCGATATCATCCACATAGCGCTGTTCTGAATACTTGCAGTATACACAATTATTACTTCAATAGAAATAGATTAATGTATGGTAGATTGCTCAACACAAATTTAACTTAATGTAACAATAGAATAAAGACAAGAGAGTAATGACATAGTATTAGACCAAAATTGCATCTCTTCTTTGCACGATAAAGAACAAACCAGCAGCCATTGGACTCTAGCTTCATGGCCTTACACCGACAACATGCCTACGCACTTGTTCTCTCCGCTACATGCATTGACATTTTCATTATGATGAAAGGTTACATTGTCCGTGTCTACCTTTTTGGCGAGACTGTTCTGTATACACGATTTTTAATATTTACAAAAATATTCGACAACACTAACACTGGCATGCCGAGAGGACCTGAAACCAAAAAACATTATTCAAATACAAAATTTAATCCGCATCCATGTCATCATCCGATGGGGTAAAGACATCATTAGTAAAAGAAGTACAGGCTTTGGCAAAATTCTGTTGAATCTTCTTGGTGATGGACTTCAATAATCTCTGTACTTTTGCCAGATTAAGACTTACTACCTCTACCACTTTAGAGGTCGATGCCTATGACAAAATGGTGCAACTCTGGGTTTCGAGCAACTGAAAACCAAACTCTTCCTGTAAATAGAAATCCTATCATGAGATATATCTCCAACGTCGACATTCATTGACAACATGTTGTTCGGCTTCTCTCTAGCGAAGAGTGGCCACTTTCAACTAATTCTTTAAACTTTAAGTTGTTCACAAGCCAATTTTGTAGCTTCCACCTTTGAAGTACACTCTTCGTCAATTGTATGCTACAACGCAACGACCTATTGATTTAGGGTTCGGAGCTGTACATCTTGTTGTGTTAGTTGTAGAGGGCACTGCTCATTGGTTTCCCGAAGAGTAGTGGCCTTTTGCTACAATAGTGCATGATCTTAGACTTCTTCTTTCAATTGATATTTCAATTCATTGATGGCTGCATCATTGACCATTATTTCTTTTTGAAGCTCTTGGATTTTCTATACGTGGTGCTGGAAAGCTTGCTCCAGGTTCGGGGCTTGCTTCTTGTAGGCGTCTGCTTCACACTCGGCTTCGTCAAAAAATGACTTGAAATATAGCATCTGTCGTGACTCCATCTAGAGAGCATTAGATAGTTGTTGTACTTCAAAACGTTGGTGATGGGAGGCATCCTGAGTCTGATGGAGCTTAGATTGGAGCCAGTGGTTATAGGCATGGATGTCATGACAAGAATGGTTGACTTGATCAAAGTCACAAGTGATTAAGGATTGAAGATGGAGAAAGTAAGTGCTAAGCCTACTGAACTCATGCAGACCGAAAAACTCATTAATGCCAAATTGCCAGTGCTATTTGTGGGATTTAGATAGATGAGCGAGTTTAGGCACAAAAGGTTCTTCATCGATAAGAGGTTTGACCTTGTTCCAGGAAGACGCCGGGGGTGATAGAGTGGACCAGATAGAGGGTGACGAGGGGGATGAGTAGGAGGGAGTAGAGGTACATGAGCGGATAGGAAGAGGGGAGGGTTCAGAATGGATAGGAAGAGGGGAGAGAGGTGAGGGTGACAAGGGTGAAGGCGATGTAGGGGGTTCCATCTGGTTTTGATCGAGTTGAGTGATTGTCATCATCTCAATGTCCAATGGAATAGGAGGACCGACCCAAACTGTTCTCAGGAGGGGGAGATGGTGAATGAGGCGGGGATGGAGAGTGGTTGTCAGTAGTGGATGCACTAGAGGAGGAAAAACGATCACTTGTCGGTCTCGTGAGTGATGTAGGAGAACATTGATGCTCTCATCTTCGTCTTCTTTGTCAAACAGGAAAGGTTGTTGGGCGAAGGAACGCGGAACCAAAAGCACATGGGTACCGACGGGAAACTTGTAGGGATACAGGATGGAGAGGAGGAAGGGAAGTCATGTTTTAGGATGCTTGCCAGCCTCCAACTATCACACGATCATTTGGCACTCGCGATGGGTGCGGTTAAACAAGAATAATGACTAATTGATTTGCTATTCGATGGTCGCAACGATGAGAGAATAGAACTACGTGGAGATTCCATATGGGTGGTGCTGAAGGTTTAGGGGTAACAAAAAAAAACCAAGATGAAGTGTTCATGATCTTGATGATAGCTGATGGCATACTCATTTGAGCTATGCCTGGGAAATAGCTACTCCATAGCAACACGAGATAAGATGGGGACAGATGCCAATCCTTCGGTGGGAAGGAAAAAATGTTGCCCTACTCAATGGCAATAGTGCTCAGCACTTGGCCGTTCAACAAAATAGTCCAATGAGCGGCATTGGCGAGTTCAATGGAAATATTGTAGATTATGCTCTCTACAGAAGTGTGAGCTATCACCGCATCCCATTGTAGGAGACAACATTTCACAAGGCAATGGGGTTGCCTGCATGTCATTTGTCATGACAACAGTGAGAGGTTTGAAGGGAGCTAACGTCTCCATGAGCACACATAATAGCAAATGCAAATGCAAACACAACCATTACAATGCAAGCACACAATCACAAAGTGAAGAAAAGAAGAACATGCAACATGGGGTTTAAAACAAAGAGGTGGCATCAGGGCATCATTACATAGATGGATAGGTGGAATGATGAGTGCACATTGAAGTGAGTCATCGTAATCGCCATGCAAATCATGCAGACATGGGCGGCGATGCAATAATTAATATGCGAGAGGAAGACAAAAAGGGTGCAACTTGGATCCATTCATTGGATTTTTTATTGATACTCTAGTGAGCGTTTCTAACCGAAAAGTTGACAAACCCAATTTCACTGAAATCCGATACGGACCGAACCATCGGAGCTCAAATTTTCCTATAGCTCTATTAGAATTAGAATTATAAAACAAGACTAATAATCCTTCTTCAAAAAGAGGAGTCTGCAAGAAGCGATCATGAGTCGGAGCCTGACGGAGTTGGACTTCTTATAGCAATAGAAAACTTTCAAATCGTTGTTCATCTAGTGAATGCAAATCATCTAGTCGAACAGAAAGAGAGTCAACAGGCATCAATTTCTTTTCAATGGCAACATATAGGCTGGGCACTACCAGTTCCATAAGCGCAATGGCTTCAAGCCCATATGTTAACTTTGAAGGTGTATACCTGGTACATACTTTATATGTTGTCCGATAGGCCCAAAGAACAGTAGGGAGTAGCTGATCCCACTGTTCACAACTTTTTGTGACCAGTTTCTTAAGCATAGTGAGCAAAGCCTTGTTTGTACTTTAGGCCAATCCATTGGCACACGGGTAATATGGAGTACTAAATTTATGAACAATATTGAGGGAATGAGTTAAAGCTTGGATGAGGGAATTGGCAAAGTGTGTGCCGTGGTTAGAAACAATTTCCAAAGGTAAACCAAACCTAGGAAAAATGTCAGGGGTAAGACATTTGGAAAAAACATGAGGTGTAGCAAACTGAATAGCCCAGACCTCAGCCCATCGAGTGGCATAGTCAGTACATGTTAATATGTATCGATTAGTAGTTGAGATGGTCGGTGGAGTAATAGGCCCCACAAAGTCTAACCCCCACTTTCGGAAGGGTTCCAATGGTAGGACATGCTTCAGAGGAAAATAGTGTCGATGCAAAGGTTGTCCGATGCATTAACAAGCATCACACTATTTAACATAAGCATGAATATCTCTTTGCATCGTGGGCCACCACAATCCACTCTGTAAAATCTTTTGATAGGTCAGGTCCGTAGAGAAATGACCACCGGAGGGCATAGAGTGGGCATCACAATCACAGACTGAACTTCATGTGTAGGAATGCATCGGGTCCTAACAATAGAAGGGTTGGCATAATGAAGCTGGCCAACAATGATGCAAAAACATCGACTATGGATAGCCAACTTTTGTCTAGCCATATTTGAAATAGAATTAGGTGGATGGCTAGTGGTGAGGAAGATCATTAATGTGGCATAGTAGGAATCAACAATAGGCAGTGGAACTGTTGACAAATTAGGAGCTGTAGTCATATATATAATAGGGGACGAATCATTAACTCCTACTGGAGCTTGACCGGAATCCAATCGGTATAAGAATTCTACAATGGCATTTGAAGAGCCAAGATGATGGATAACATCATAATTGAATTCTTGAAAATGTAAAACCCAATGATTCAAATGTCCTCCCAAGTTCTATTGTCAGACTAGATAAACTAGAGCAGAATGGTCCATGTGGAATGTGAACTTATGACCCAAGAGGTAGTGCCGGGACTTATTAATGGATTAAATCAACCCTAAGCATTCCTGCTCAGTGACTGAGTAATTCCACTCGGTTGATGCAAGCTAACAACTAGCATAATATATGGGGTGGTACCACTTATCTTGGCATCGCAATAGGACACTGCTAATGGCAATATCAGAGGCATCAACAAAAACATGAAATGGGAGCTCCCAATTAGGTGCCTATAATATTGGGGCCTATGTTAAAAGTGTTTTTAAATGCACAAAGCTGGTCTGACTTTCTTTAGTCTAGTGGAACTATCGAGGAGCCACGATGTCTAGCCAAGTAAGGGGTATAGTAAAATGGGCTAGCCACCAAAGATGATGGACATGCAAGTGAATTTGACCCAAAAAGTGCATACCTTCCTTAGGGGATCTGGGTGGTGGAGCATTCAAAATAGCCTACACTTTGTCAGGGTCAACCTGTATACCTTATTTAGAGATGATATGTCCTAGGAGTTTATCACAGGCGATGGCAAAGATAGACTTATGGGGATTCAAACAAGGATGGTACTCTCCACATTTAAGAAAACAACAGTAGAAGTTCTGTAAATGAGCATTAGTATCACCAGATAAGGAAAAGTCATCAAGGCAAACACACATAAAACTTGTTAGGTATGGTGAAAAGATTTCTTGCATGCATCCTTGAAAGGTATTGGGTGCATTACGTAGACCGAACTACATCATCATACATGCATAAACCTCCCAATTAGTGATGAACACAGTCTTGGGTATATCAGCCTTGGCCATTTTGACTTGGTTGTAGCCACTCTATCCATCAAGGAATGAATACATTTCTCTTCCAGCTACATCATCTAACATGCTGTCTAAGAACGATAACATAAATGGATCAGGCATAGTTGCCACATTCAATTTCCTAAAATTGACACAGATCATTGAAGCTGCTTATTCTTAGGGTACAATACCAATCCGTGAAATCCACTCAACGTGATCTATTGGGATGATGAATCCAACATGAAGTAATCTATCTATCTCGTCCTTAACTTATTGAGCATAATTTGGATTCATCTAGTAACTTTGCTACTTTATCGACTGAGCATCTAGTTTACAACCTGATGCTGATAAATTGTGAGGTCTAGGCCTTTCATATCTTGGTAGTCCCATGCAAACACATGAGTAAATTCCGTTAACAGACTCAAAAGGTCACCTTGAAAGGTATTATCTAGATCAACTTTTATTTTAACAAGTCGTGGGTTAGTCTCATCCCCTAGGTGACAAGTCACGAGTTGATCTTTTGATACATAGAATTTTTGTACAGTGGTAGGGCCACTCTCAGAGTGAAAGGGGTGCTGAAAATCCATAGTGTCCACTGATTCCCGGGCTTCATTTACAAATTCATCCACAAGAGGTTGTACCGTATAGGTTGTCAGAGACCATTGGTCTAGCACCTATTGTAAATCTACTCTCTAGAGAGATAGTAAGTCACTGTTAGTGGCCAAAAAAGCCTCTTCTTCATCATTTTATAGCCCATCCAACATATGGACATGTTCAACTACGTAAGGTTGTGCATGAATTTTGCATGGTTTAATATCATCCAAAGGGACAACATATTTGTGATGATTGCATTTAAAGACGAGCTCATGGCATGACTAGTCTTGGACGACTTTGGCCTGCTTTAGCCAAGGTTGACCAAACAGAAGGTTGTAATCAAGACTAGATTCAGGAAGGTCCATGATGACAAAAGTCATTTTAAACACCGCTCCCTACAGTGTGATAGGAATATCGTGCACTAAACCCAGCAGGTGGACTCTTGACTGATCAACCATTCTTACAAAAAAATTAACTAGTTCCATGTGATTCCAACCTAGGCTTTTACATATTTCTACAATGGCTATGTTAACCCTAGAACCACCATCAATAAGTACCTGTGTTATTTTATGATTTTTAAACCAAACAATGATTAGTGGGACTACATGGTCTACCATCGAATCAGACTCCAGATTGATCGTAGTTATAGCTGGTGCTCAGGTTGGACTTGGGTCAACTTGCTATTGAAACTGCTATTGAATACGAGAGACCAAAGTTAGAACTGTCCTAATGGAATAGTAATTGCTGCCTTTGCCAGAATGTCCCACTCCATGCTAGGGTTGGGCAATTTTGGTGTGGTGTCCGATGAGGCCACTGGCTGTACTGTTACTAGTTATGGTATAGGCTTTGCTAGTTGCTCCATCTTTTTCCAAGTAACTGGTGTGGGGCTAGGAAAGACTGGACATTTCACCTGAGCCCACTTTGATGCTTTAGCAAATGTACATTGTTGCTCTTTTAGACTTGGCTCAAATACTTCTACAGCTAAATGAAATGTTTTACTGGATCATGTCTGGATGGTTGCTGTCTGGGTATCTATTGCAGTATAATGTAAACCATATTTGCTATGGGGTTTTGCTTGTCATTCTTTTGTTTATCATATTCTCAAGCCTCCTTGCAGTGTCGACGGATGTGTCCAACCTCTCTGCAAAAATGACATCATGGTGGGGGTACTATCGTACTGTTGCTAGCTTCCATCGAGGTTGATTGAAGTTCCCTATTGTGGTGCTTTGTAATTGGTATAGGCAAAATATGATGTGTTTCATAAGTGGGGTGGTACATAACTTGCAACTAGTTCTCCTTGTTCTTGAAGTACTACATTGATGCCCAATTGATTTTGCATTTTTGCATTATATGGATAGGATTCTGTAGAATGACTTGCTGTATCACAAATGGCACAATAAATTTGATTGAGTGTGCAATTGGTTGCCACATGATCGAGATTTTTGCATTTGGTATAGTATATCTGCTTTAAGGGATCATCACTTCTATTTTTATCGGATTTTAACCATTCTAAATCTTGTGTAAAGTCACTTACTTTATGTTCCAATTGTAGTGCCATTGCAATGACCACATCTAAGGACATGCCACTGATGCAGTAAATGATCATGACAATCGTAATTGTGGATTAAGGCCGTTGATGAACCACTGAGTAATGAAATTGTTAGGCAAATTGGCGTCTTCTTGGGGCAACTGCTGGAGATGTGTGCACAAGAGGGTGGCATAGTCCTACACACTCTAGTTCACTTTTTGTCTGTTAGTCTGCAAAAAGTCTAATATTTCGACAATGTTCTTCTTTAATCGGAAGTGTCTTAACATCTTTGTACTATAAAAAATGATTGAGGTCCAATTCATTGAGCCATCTTGCTACTTCATTAACTAATGTGGACTAGAACACTATGGCCTTATATTCTGGGTCTTCTAAATACAAGGGCCAGAAAGAACTAGCTTTGGATGGAGTTCATAATCTTGAAGAAGCAACCAAAGCAAAGTGTAGCTAGTTATGTGAACAAGATGAAGGATGTAGCTGAAAAACTTGGGAGTATTGGAGGCGAAATAGAAGAGGAGCAGATAGTAAGGTAGATCATAAATGGCATCAAGGCTGATGACAAATGAGAGTCCTTTACCACAACAATGGATCTATATATGGACATGTAGATACCTGACCTCAATACATTGATGGGGCAACTCTTCACACATGAGACAAAGCTCAACAAGAATGGAGATACTTCTAGAGGTAATCAATCTTCTGCCCTTTACATAGATAAAGATAAGAGTAAAGATAGAGGCAAAGGTAAGAAGAATGAAGAAGATGCAAGTAACTCTCAAGTGAATTTCATAGGTAGAGGAAGAGGTACTAGAGGAAGGGGTAGAGGAGGAAAACAAGGCACAGGGAGAACATACAATTCTTCACCTTGCAACGTTTGTGGCTTGACCAATCATATCACAGATGAATGCTTCAGGAACACAAAGAATCAAAGAGGAAGAGGCTTCTACAGAGGAGGCTATGGACAATCAAGAGATAGGTTTAATAATGGAGGAAACAACTACCATCACAATTACAACCAAGGCTACAACAACAACTATCAAGGAGGCTTCAGTGGAAGGAGAGACTACAACAACTATACAGATGGCAACCAATCATGGTTAAGATGATGAGTACCTATTCTATATTGATTCTGGTTGCTCCAATCATGTAGTAGGCAATGTAGCATTATTGTCTGACCTTGAAGAACCCAAAGGAAAGCATGTAGTTTAGACAAGTGATGCCACTAGGCACTCAGTAAAGAAGATTGGAAATGTTAAAGCATCTGGTGGTAACATGAATCTCCTAAGTAGGGTATCGTATGTGCCAACAATATCCAAGAATTCAATCAGTGTTGGAAACATTGTTGAGAAAGGTTTACAGGTTAGATTCACAAGGCATGGAGCGTATGTGGAGGACCCTCAACAAGGCTTCAAGAAGATTGCAAAAAGTGTGAAATCTGGTAGAGTTTTTACCTTTGAAGTTGAAGATACAACAAGTATTTCTCTCTTCAATTATAAGGACCAAACCCTATATGAATTGGGGATATGGCATAAGAGACTAGGACATATAGGTGAAATGACATTGAAGCAAATATGCAGGGATCAGAGTGTGCTTGTCATCCTAAATGTGTCCAAGAAACACATGATTTATAAATGTGGAGCATGCCAATTTGGCAAGTCACATAGGCAACCATTCAATAAAAGAGGATACATGTATGAAGTCTACTTGGAGCTTGTACACACAAATGTGTGGGGTCCTAGCAGAGATCCATCAATTTCAAGGTCAAGGTATTATCTTTCATTCATAGATGACTGTAGTAGATGGAAAATAATTTATTTGATGAAGCATAAAGATTAAGTCTTCACTTGTTTCAAGAATTATTTGGTATTGGTTGAGAGTCAAACAGGTAAAAGCTTGAAGAGGCTCAGATCTGATGGAAGTGGTGAGTATTTCTCACATGAGTTTGACTCCTTCTTATAGGATAGAGGCATAAAGAGAGAGAGATTACAACAAGGTACATTCTTGAATAGAATGGAGTGGCAGAGAGAAGAAATAGATTAACAATAGAGGCTACAAGATCAGTTCACAGGCAAATAATTACAGTAGATATGTAGGCCTGCTTATGAACACCTCTGAGTGATACTCCCAAAAATCGGTAGTGAACATTTCTTCGAAGGTCATCTTATAGCATGCCAGTAAGTATTTGATGCGACAGTGCGAGGCATAACACACCCGGAGCGATGGTGTCGTACTCATGTCATATGCTAAATCTTGATTGCCATGCTTGAAACCCGGGGTGTTCACATATGGTGCCTTGACGCGACGGAAGACTTTGAATACCATATGCATCATGTCAAATATTTTGACAGTCATATGCGCTGCGACATCGTCCATTCGTCGCAAGCGAGGGAGCCAGTGGCAAATCATTGCCATCATATAGCCTACAGTGGGTGGTCCTGTGGGTGGCCTCAAATATGGGTAATTGAGCCAATCTTGGCATTGCTTGTTGTTCTGTACTTTAATGGCAAACGCCTTCCAAGAGTGATGATGTGGTATGGGACCCCAACATGGGTTGTACTTTAAGTGGAGTGGTGCCTTGGCCCATGTGCTCATCATCTCAGGATATTCCTGTAATAAATCCTGGGGCCAAGTTGGTTGATATATTTCTCCTCTCTGCGCATATGTCGGTAAGTCTTCAGGCTCCAATTGAATTGCATGGGAGGGTTTCTTGCCTGTTTCCTTTTTGATGGCCAGCTGATATTCTATCATTAACATAAAATATGGCTTGTATTGTAGCTCGGCACATGTACCTGCGAGGGGCCAAGTGAGCAAAATATGGGGATTGTAAAATTCGCTCTTCTATCATGGCCATTGCATGTAACTGTGCTTCCACCCTTGCGGAGTGGGTCCTTCCAAGCGCTTTGACAGTCTTCATCCATGCAGGAGTAGGAAGTTCAAAAGTCGTCTGGCCTTCGACCGTGACACGTCCTCCTTGGATGGGTTGTGGTTCGTATGCTTCTTCAAAAGTGTCCTCCACCGGGATAGTCACTGTTTCTTCATCTGATGGTAGTTCCGGTGGGGAGTCTGGCCTGGGGGGTGCTTCATAAGCTGCTGTCTATGTTTGGAGAGTTGATACCTGGGCCCGTAAAGTGTTGAGTTCCTCTATGATCTCAGGAGATGTGACCACAGGAGTTGGTGGTACTTGCTGTACAGGTGCTCGTAATTGGAGCAGTTTGTGGTCTTCTTTGAGCTTCTGGAATTCCTCGTTCATGTTGTCGTATTCATCCAGTAATCTGACATGATCATCTAATAACATCTTCATAGATTCTGAGGGGACAGCTTTGAAACGACTGGGACTCCATGGTTGGTCCAATTGATCTAAAGCAGCTTCCAAGTTTTCTCTATTCTGTTCATGTAGACATTGGTTCTCTTCTTTAGCTACTGCTACGTGGCGTCTGAGCAGTCCCATGTTTCTAGTAAGTGTCGCATTGCGAATAGTCTGAGCCCGCAACAAGTTGTCAATATCAGTGATGGCCTCTTTCATCTTTTGTTCACTTTCGAGTTCAAGTTTGTGGTAGGCCTGGCGTAGCTCTTGGTAGCGTGTGTTAAGCGATGCATTCTCTATTGATAATGAATTTAGCTGTGACTGTAAATCGTTCATTGTCTGCTGCAGCGTTTGGTAACTAGTTCCAAGAGATGCAAACTCATCTCGCACTTGGGTCATGCATGTGAACATCTGACGAAATGCAGTGTCGATAGTGGGTGATAAAATTAATGGTGTAGTGAATGTAGATGCTGTGGTGTGGGTGTTGATGCAAGGGGAAGGGGAAATAGGGATTGGAGAGTGGATGTTGTGGTGACTGTGGAAAATTGTGATGTGCCCAAATATGGTGGTGCAATGGGAGATGTGAGTGGTTGTGCAGTGGGTGGCGATATATCCATGTCACTAGACGTGGTGTCGAGTGTCGTGACTGTGAATAGTGGAGTGATAGTGGGTGCGTGAGTGGGTGTAAATACAGGATTTACAAAAGTGGCAGATAATTTACAAAGGGGGTCTCTTGTACTACTTGGTGGAGAGGAGAAAGAGGAAATGCGGTGGGTCGCGGAGGTGAGACAGGGGAGAAATTCAATGGAGGTGGAAATGGAAATAGGGGTCTTGGAGGTGTGGGGAAGGAACGGAAGGATGGATGGAGAAATGGAATGGATAGAAAGGTGGATGTTCGAGGAGGTAGGCTAGGTTGTGTAGGTGCGGAAAGAGTGGGAGGAATGGAGGCAACAAAGGCTTATGCTATGGCACTATCAAAAGATGTGGATGGTATGGGAGAGGCAGGGTGTATAGGAGAGACCGGAGGGATGGGAGGTGAAAGAGGAGCGGTTGGGGTGGTGGGTACTTCGAAAACTATGGTGGTATGTATAGTCGAGGTGTGGGGCAGGGAGTCGATGACGATTGTTTCTTCTGTCAAAGGACCTTCAGGGATGAGGCGGGCTTCCCTGGCCTGTTTTGAAGATTGGCCATCTATTGGTACACGAATGTATTGACCTGGTTTGGATAGTAATCGAACTCGATGTGGGTCAAACTGCGGGAGTGGTTTTCTCTGGAAATATCTTAATGCTTCATTTGTGCCTACTGACTTAACTAGTTCTTGGAAGCCGTTGATGTATGCTTCTTCGAAACCTTCTGTAACAATTTCCTGTTCTATAAGCGCTTGGCTTTCTTCCTCAGATAGCTTTTTACGCACCCAAAATTTTTCCATGGTGCGATATAACTTCTTGTATAGTTGGAGGTTCCTGAATTGATGGTGCTTGGGAAGTAACTGCACTGGTAGTGCCTTTGGTGATGACAGGTCGTGACAGGCATATGCGAATGGGTTGTATCACTGCAGGGGGTTCCATAGGAGATTGCTCTGGAGAGGGTTGAGGCGATGATGACTCTGGGACTTGTAGGCCTGGGATGGTTCCTCTCATTCCCTTCCCTGCTCGTCCCTTGCTAGCTTTCCTAGCTTTCTTTGTGGTTCCTTCAAATGCCTTCAATTCCTCACTTGTCATTGCACGCTCTATGGATAGGTCGTATGCTAAACACATATATATGATTCTTGTGAGAGCGCAACATCCATGGATAACCTTTTTTCTTTCCCATCTATGCTGTGCTAAGTACAGTTGATCATTGACCCAGCTTGCTAGATCCACTGTTTGTGGTCCAATGCATGCCAAATACAATCCAAACCAAATACGTTTGTGGGGCATGGTGAATCGGTCCTGAGCAGGGAATGCGAAGTGTTGCATACATATCCCTAATGGCTTTGATAGCTCAGGTGTGATCGCTGAAATGTCTTCCCACTTGATGACATCTCCACATTTGATTGGCTCTGGAATCAGCCTTTCTTGCTCTGTCGGAGTATGTGTTCCATGTATCTTGATTGCAGCTCTAATCAAATCTTTAGAAAGGTAAAATTTCTTAAATGACGGATCATTTACCAAGGATGGCAAAATAAATGTGCCCGGTAAATCCTTGTTCTCCAAAGCCCTCAAAGTTGTTATTAGGTAGTAGCATCTATAGAAATCTGGTTTGGGCAATGGATTGCTGAAGTATTCAGTGAAGGCAGCTCTCGCCCAAACATGCTTTAAGTCTTTCATATTCTGTAGTGCTTCAAACTCTCTTGAGAAAAACTGGTACTTGCCCCATGTACGGTTATCAAAAGTCAAATTGGCATCAAAGATAAAATCTGCATCTGCCAAAGGTCCTAGTAGCCCTTGAAACCAATGTGAGTTACGATGAATTTTTTCCGTGTATCCCCTAGGAGGATCGTCAATGGGCATCGGTCTTGGGAATCCTTGAAATTATGGGGGTTGAGTTGTGGGATGCGGTTCAGCCAGTAATTCGCCAATATTTGCCATGGGTACACTGGGGCCAGCTTCAGGTGGTCCTTTTGCCTGCATGATGAATGATGCGAGTGTGTAGAAGATCTGCTACAGAAGATTAGCACATTAGTATGGAAATTAATCATGATCCCATTAAAGTGAGACCACAATCCCTTTCCATAACTGATGTGTAACCTGTGTAGCCGAGTGTTGTGATGTGGTTTATGGAATGATGTTTGCAAAACTAGTGCAGGTCTCTAGACACCTACATGCTTTAGATAATGCATGCATTACTTGATGAGATTGTTATTACAAATGTTGTTGGGTTATAGTGTGTGAATTTGTACAAGGTTCAGCTGTGAATGAGTTATTACAAGGGTGGTGTTTAGTCGGGGTGGGAGTTATGTTAGACAATGGGTTCAGAGAAGTGGTCTGGATAAGTTTCGGTATCCACTTCCTAAGAGTTTCTGAGCGGGTGGAATGTTTCTGCGGAGGGACAAAAGGTGAATCGGATGTGGTGGTATTGAGGGGTGAAAAGATTTCTGATAAATGCTTGTACCTCTTTTACATTATTTGGCTTAGGTAGTTCTGCAATTACTTTCAATTTTTCTTCATCCGTAGAGATTCTATTCTTTGACACAATGTGTCCTAGAATTTTTCCTTGTCTGACCATGAAAACACATTTTTCTGGGTTCAGACAAACCTGATATTCTCGACATTTGTCAAATACTTGTCTTAATTCTGGGATATGAGTCTGCCTCATATTTGAATGTGCACATATGTCATCGACATAAACTTCCAAATTCTTACGTAAGGATTCCTTAAAAACATGACACATAAGTCGCTGAAAAGTGGCGAGTGCATTTGTTAGCCCAAATGGCATCACACGAAATGCAAATATGCCCCGTTCTGGACAAAAGCCGTCTTATGTTGATCTTCCGGAGCAATGGCTACTTGGTTATAGCCTGAAAAACCATCAAGAAAGCTGTAAACTTCCTTGCCCGCAACTCTTTCCAATAAGTGTTCCGTGATAGGAAGAGGATAACTGTCTCTAATCGTGGTGGCATTAAATTCTTTAAGGTTAATACACACACGCAATTTTCCATTCTTTTTGGGCACTACTGCAATGGGGGATACCCATTCGGTATGCTCAATTTCATAAATGAATCCTGCTTCTATCAAACGATCTATTTCTTCTTTAATCTTTGTAGCATAGTTATCATTGTACGTGTATGGTTTTTGTTTCGTAGGTTTTGCATCTGGAGTCATAGGAATTCTATGGGAGCATATATCCGGGTCTACTCCTTTCAAGTCTTTGTAACTCCAAGCGAACACATCTCTATATTCTCGCAAAAGGGCAACTAACTCTTCTTCTTCTTCATTCATCAAATCATGCCCAATGTATGTACATTTTTCTTCTTCTCCTTCTATGGTGACTATGATTTTTTTGGTTTTCTCTCTGTTATCATATACTTCTCCGATGTCGGCTTTTCTTTTAGGCATTTGTACCATGATTCTTCTATCTTCTATTTCATACTTCTTGAAGTTCTCGAGAACCTCAAACAAGGATTCTTCTTCCTCTGATGTGGTTTCTTTCTTCTTTCTTATCTTACCTTCACTTTTGGCAGTCACTTGTGTGGCTAACCTCACATCGTTCATAATTTCTTCGTGTCTCTGAGGGTGAGCTTCTACTTCGTAGAAATATTCTTCATCTGATGCAAAGGGTGGATCGATAATGATTGACTCTAGATCGAAGTCGCTTGCATCCTCAAATGCATCAGTGCTAAGTTCGCATCCTTCAATAAGGAAATCACATATGATTGGCTCTATTGTGAAGACTGAGATGTCATAGCCATCCTCGTCGCAGTGGGGTGTCCATTGTTCTTCATTGATGGCTACATCCATTGTGGCTAAAATTTCTGCCCAACCATGAGGCTCGAATTCCTCGTCTGGAAATACTTTAGGTGCATAAGCTGGGTCTTGAAGGGTTCGTGGATGTTGTTCTGAACCTAAGGTTCTGGCTTCTAATCGTTCTTCCTCTTGTTTTGCTACCTTACACATCCATAAATGAGTATCCTCGTGCAACCATGAGGGATCTGATTCCAATGAGTCCACCAATTCTGTTTCCTCTTGTGTCTTATGGATGGTATTCCATTGTATTGGGGGTACATCTCGATGAGAATAGACTTTAAGATTGACTTTAGTAGTCACTCCTAAATGTTGCAAGTACAAGGAATTAGTTCCCCAATCTTGTACGATTTGCAACTGACACATGAATGGTCATCCTAAAATCATCTCGTAAGCATAATTTTTCGCAAAATCACAAATGGCGAAAGTATGCTCAAACTCCACACAAGTGGTGAGAGATATGCCTTCTAGTAAGCCTAATGGTTTCTATATATGTCTGTCGGCCATTTGTAGCTTCATCCTGGTGGGTCTTAATGCTGGTTTACCCCAACGTTTCCATAAAATGGTGGTAGCGATGGCTACTCCGGCTCCTGAATCTAATATGACTTTGGTGGTGTAGCCTTGATGGGTTATTGGAAGATAAGTATTACCTTCCTCTCCTTCACTTACATCTCCGATTCTTTCTACTGGTATTTCTGGTACCTTCTTGTGTGATCCTATCTGAGAGGGAGTAGTAGCAACCTCAAGGAATTGATTTGCTACATGCTTCCACAGTTCTGGTTTAACCTTCAACAACTCCTCTAGAGTAAGATGACATTGTACTTTAGTGTTCTTTATCACTTCTGTGTTTCTAGGGATTACTCATTCTTCATTCCTGACTATTATCATGGGTGCTCTTATGCTAATATATTTGGCTTCCCAAGGTCTGGTGAACTGAGGTAATTCTTCCAAAGATTTGGATTCAAAACCTGTGTGTTCACTCAGTTGCTCTTCCTCTACATCATTATAAATAGAGGGGATTTCTTGGGGAAATTGTTCCTGCAAGTCGTCTATATCTTGAATAGGAGGATGGGTTCTTTGTTCTTTTCTCCACTTCTCTTTTTGTATTTCTCTGAAAAATTCATGTGAGTACTTCTGTATGGAAGACAAATTGTCTCCATCTTCTGTATTTGGTACTTGAGACAGGGATGGTGCATTCTTTCCTTGTTCCGCAAAGTCATCTGGATTCCTATCCAAATTCTTTTTCTCCTTACTTTCAATCAAGTATTCTAGCCTCTCCAGTAGTCCTTGAAAGTGTAATTCACGTTTTGCCATGTTATTCCAATTGAGATAACGAGAGGCTTCGAACATGGTTTGTGCTAGTTCTACCATCTTCATGCAAAGTTTGGTTCTCTCAATTTCTAAATCTGCTCTCGCATACTTCTTACTCATTTCAGCTATCTGGGTTCCTTCTTTTAATCTTGCCTGATATGCATGAAACATCATGTCTAGGTTTTCCGGTATGGGTTCTGCTAGAATTGATCCTGATCTCTGAGCTAGGTTCTCCTGATTTGGTTCTTGTGAACTCAATTCTAGGATCTTGGCTCTCGATTCTTTCACACTTCCTTCCAACTCAGTTATCTTTTTATTCCATTTTCTCTCGATTCTTTCTCTAGAATCTTTCCAAGATTTTGTCTTTTTCTTACTAGTAGATTCTCCAAATTCGCTAGTTTCAACTATTTTCTCTTGATTAAGCTAATGATTCTGTAAGAGCGTCTGAGCTCTTGTTATAGCTTGGATAGGCATGTAAGTAGGGTTGGATCCCTCTGCATTGTGTACAATACCTATCACGTTGATCGGTGTCACTTTTGAAGCATTAGGAGGGTTCTTGGGACAATCTTTGATGATATGCTCTTTACCACAATCGGCACAAAAGCCTTGTATGTTATAGTATTGTGAGTGTCCTACTATCAAAGGATGTGGACAATCCTTTATGAAATGATCTCCTTGGCACCTAAAGCATGGTCCTCTAGGGCCATGTGGTCTTTGCTGTCTCAATTGGGGCCTCGGATTAGGGTTTTCATACATCACATTAGCGTAGTCGGGCTCCCAACTAGGTTCCAATGGTGGACTATCATATGGATATGTTTCCACATGTTCTAGTGACTCTGAATAATATGCGGGTGGATTATCTACATGAGTAGAGTCAAAATTGTTAGAATTAGGGTCACTTTCAATAATTAAGGGTGATGAAGGCATCAAAGCCCTATTGAGGTTCTCTTCTACAACAACGTATTTAACTGAGATGACATTCGCTGGTGGGGGTGGTTGCTGAGCTAAAACAGGTTGAGGTCTCTGTTGAGTCTGATAAGGATAGTTTTGAGGAGGCCTATAGTAATGAGGCTGAGTATTATATTGGCCTTGATACCTACCTGGTTGCGGGTGTGCTTGCGGGTAGTTCTGTCTCATTGCTTGTTTGTTGTATGGGCAGTCATGAGCCATATGATTCGTGTATCGTCTCTCAATTGTACAGTATTGGCCACTAGGGTTGGCTTGCAGTTGTGTTACATTGGGACACACATTTGCCATATGATCACCACCACAAGTGTAACAACGCTTGTTTGTTGTTAACCTTGGCATCTGTTTACTTGAAACTCCTACTTTCTGGGCCACTTTTTCTGCTAGGTCCTCTATCAAACTAGACAGTTTTGAGGATGCCAGAGATGAACAATCTGAGTCCTTATAGAACTTTGAGAGTTCCAACTCGTCTCCTAGGTTGTCCTCAATGTCTATACAAATTCTTACGCATTGCTCTATCATTCTGTGTTCCTTCAACTAGACATAGGAGCGTAGTTTAGAGCTCAAGAGGCCATCTAAAAACAATGACACTTGCCTGGCCTATGAGGGTAACTCTTGCATTGGATATCTCTCTATTTCCTGAGGGGTTTGTTTGAAACTATGAATCAACGAAGACGTATCATGTTTGACTCCACTTTTAGAGAATGCAGTGATGAATGATTCTAACAAGTGATGGATGTCTCTAAATTGCCTCTGTTGCAATGGTTGGAACCAAGTTAAAGCTGTGTTCTTTAACATTAGTCCAAAAGCATTATATTGCTTGAACATGTCTTCTACTTGCTGTGCTTGTAGCACTTGCTTAAATTCTGCAACATGATCATAGGGATCTCCTATCCCATCGAAGAAGTTTTTCATGGACTTTACTAATTGAGTGGGTCTCAATACCATGGGGTGTTCATGTGGTCTAGGTAGAGGAAAATCATCTCTACCACTTGGAATTCTAGGTTCTCTTTGTCTTTGCACTCTATCGGCATTCATGGTTGTTCTATCTCTCCCTATGGGATGAGTGAAACTTACTTCCGGCCTTTCTTTGTTCTTGTCTTTTTGATTACCATGGGCTGAGGATGTTCCTACCCCTTGATGGCTCGTGTTTACATTTGATCGAGATGGAGGGAATACTAAATCGCCTCTCCATGTGTAGGTATTTCTTGCATGGTTTGGTACCACAAAAACTCTTTCTGAAGTTTCATCCAGGTATACAACCTTTCTATGTGTATTTGGGTCCTTGATTTCATAGATCATGATGGAACCTACCTGTACTATTGGTGCAAGGCAATCAACAATTGAAGTTTTGATGACGTTTTGAAGTCAAGGATTGAAGAAAAGATCAAGATATGAATTATGAAGAAAGTACATGTTCAGAGAATGAAGATGTGTATACATATGTACATTAATTTAGAGTTACCTCACTTATACTTTTGTATGTTGATGAACTTATACATATTTGCCTATATATATATATATATATATATATATATATATATATATATATATATATATATATATATATATATATATATATATATATATATATATATAAGGAAAAATGTCGGAGAAAATATGAGAGAGTGTGTGATAACAAGAATTGATGAGAATTATAAGTTATTAGACACTTGTGAAGTGAGTAAGATAGCTCTCTCATCCAGATGTAAACCTTTTCAGTCATGAAGAAATGTTGCACCCGATTTTTCTGTGTGTTCTCCTTCTGTGCTTGATCATTTCAAGAATCTTTTTGTAGGTGTCTAATTCCATAGTTAATGAGTCTATGGTTAAAGTTTGAGAGCCTAATTGTAAACAGGCTGTGAGAATTATGAGTAGGAATCCAATGGTCAAAGAAATGGTCAGTTCTCAGTGCACAGTGTAAAGTTTTGCACAAATGAGGAGTCAAAATCTAAGTTGGAAGGTAAACCATCTATGGCTAAAAGAATTTGTATAAACGGGTTCTAGTTTGGGAGAACCAAGCTTTAGAAGTTGCAGGTGTCAAAGTCGACTGTAAAGAACTATAGTTTTAGACATAGGTGACTTGCTAAGATCATTTCTCAAGATCTACAAAGTCTTTTGGAATTATTTAACTTGGAGGAGGTGTGCAAATTATAGACAACAGATTGTGCAAAGTTTTATAAAAAACTTTACTCATTTGACAAGTCGATGAGTGAGTTATGTGAAGCAGACTTTTGTGTAGTTATCTTCTTCACAGTTTGTTCAAGATTTTGGTAAATGAGTATTGATCCTCCAAATTGGTGAATGTTTTAAGTTATTCTTGATATAGAGGTGCTATAATTTCAAGAATAACTTGTTCTTTTGGAGATTAACACTCTCCATCAGTGGTATCAGAGTAGGAAGCATCAAAATTGAAGAAAGGATGGGAGATTCTCTTCAGATAGAGAAACTAGATAGAGAGAACTATCCAGCATGGTCAATGAGGATGGAAGCTCATCTTATGAGCAAAGACTTGATAGGTTATATCACACGTGAAGAGGAAAAGCCTCAGTTCAGAGATCCTAGTGTTCCAACTAGGGATGAGTTGTTAGATTTGAAGACTTGGATGAAGAGAGATGCTCAAGCTAGGAGCATTATCTATATGGGAGTTAATGACTACTTGCTACCTCACATTAGAGGTCTTGAAAGTGCAAGTTATATATGGAATGCTTTGGAGGAGCATTTCCAAAACACCACAAAGGCATCCTTGTGGGCAGAGTTTACCACATTCAAGAAGAAGGCCTCTCAATCCATCTCAGATTATGTAACAAGGATGAAAGACATTGCAGATGCATTAGGAGCAGTTGATGAAGATATTGAGGAGGATAAATTGGTAAGGCAAATCCTCACAGGTTTGAGAGGTGATGACAAATGGAAGCCATTCATTTTGTCTACTGAATTATCACTAGATCATTTTCCTCCTGATTTAAATCAGTTGCTAGGACACATGCTAACCTTTGAGTAGGATGTCAAAGGTGAAGGTGATAAAAGTGCAGGTCAAGCAATGTATTCAAAGGATAAGAAGAAGAATAGCAAAGGGAAGCAACAAGCAAATGCAGATGAAGGTACAACTAGCTAAGCTAACTTCCTGAGAGGAAGAGGAGGTGGCAAAGGTAGAGGAAGAGGCAGAAGTAATAAAGATGGAGTCAAAGCTTGCTGGATTTGTGGTAAGACAAATCACTTAGCTCATGATTGTTGGCATAATACTCAGAATAATGGTGGATATGAAAAGAACTTTAATTCAAGAGGAAGAGGTGACAGAAATCAAAGAGGTAATTTCAAAGGTAGAGCTAGTAGAGGTTATTTTGGAAGAAAGGCACGTAGAGGATTCCAAAGCCAACAATACAACAATACCTACTACAATTATGCTTTAGATCAGAAGGAGGATTCAACATTGATAATGAATGCAACTTGTGAAAGGCAAAGTGAAGACCGAAGAGTCTTCTACATTGACTCAGGGTGTAGCAATCACCTCAGTGGCAACATAGCTTTGCTGACTGATTTGGAGAATAAGGTAACTAATCATGTAGTTCAAACAGGTGACAATACAAAGCACAATGTGAAATCAATTGGATCAGTGAAGGCCAAGGATGGAAGTACTCTCTTGAGTAGGGTTTTGTATGTTCCTACAATTCCAAAGAATCTGATAAGTGTAGGAAAAATTGTTGAAAAAGGTTATGAAGTTAGGTTCACTAATGAAGGAGTTTTTGTGGAAGACCCTAGCAATGGGTATAAACAAATTGTTTCAGGGAAGAAAGAAGGAAGATTGTTCAGATTGAAGATTCAAGGTAACATTGGTCATGCCTTGTTCACCTATGGAGGACATAAGATCTTTGAGTTAGATCTTTGGCACAAAAGGCTTGGACATTTCAATGAAAGAGGTATTAAAGATATGGTTAACAATGGTTCAGTGCTTGGATTACCTAATGTTGCAGGTCAACATATGACATACAGATGTGAGGCATGTCAATTAGGTAAGGCTCATAAGCAATCTTATTCCAAGCATGGTTTTATGTATTTAGAGAAGCTTGAATTGGTACACACAGATGTGTGGGGACCATCAAAGGATTTTAGTATCAATGGTTCAAGGTATTATGTGATTTATGTTGATAATGCTACCAGATGGATCACTATCTATGTGATCAAAGATAAGTCAGAGGTATTCAATATATTCAAACATTATCATGTGTATGCAGAGAGAATTACAGGTCAAAAGTTGAAGAGACTAAGGTCAGATGGAGGGGAGAGTATTTCTCTAATCAGTTCAGTGATTACTTGTGGAATGCAGGTATAAAAAGGGAAAATACTTGCAGGTACTCTCCTCAACAAAATGGTGTAGCAAAAAGGAGGAATAGAACTCTTGTTGAGTTTGCAAGATCCATGATGAAGGAGAAAAATTGCCCAAATTATTTGTGGGCTGAGGCTGTAAATACAGCCACATATTTGGTCAATAGATTAACGTGTAAAGCTTTGCAGGGTATGACACCATATGAAGCATGGTGGGGTAAGAGACCTACTCTAGATCATTGCAAAGTATTTGGATGTTTAGCATATGCATATGTGCCATCTCAATGAAGACACAAATTGGAACCTAAAGCTGAAAAGTATGTGTTCATTGGATATGATGATAAGTAGATGGGATATAGGTTGTGGAGTCCATCCACAAAACAATTCCTTGTGTCAAAGGATGTTACATTTGATGAGCAAGGTACATGGTATGCAGGTACAATCAATATTCATGCAGGTGATGAAGAAGTTGTGACTCAAAAGAAAGGTAAATCAAAGGTTCAAATATTTGATGAAGAAGAGAATAATGAAGTACAGGTTGAAGTTGAAGAAGTGCCAAGGTTTGATCCAGAATGTGATGAACCAGAAACCTCAAGAAGTGGAGAACTCAGAAGGTCATCAAGACACAAATGGCAACCTACAAGGTATAGCTATGCCACTTCTTTTTTGGCTACCAAAGATTATGCTTATATGATAAAGGTGATGAAGATCCTTCTACATATGAAGAGGCAAAAGGTAAGGAAAATTGGGAGAAAGCTATGCAGGAAGAATATGATGCATTGATGGAGAATGAAACATGGGATTTGGTTCCTAAACCAAATAGTCAGAAGACCATTGGATGCAAATGGGTCTACAAGACAAAAAGGTTTGCAGATGGAAGTGTGTCTAGATATAAAGCTAGACTTGTTGTGAAAGGGTTTGCTCAGACATATGGTATAGATTATGATGAGACTTATAGTCCTATGGCAAAGATGACAACCATCAGGTCACTCATAGCTATTGCTGCATGTAAAGGTTGGAAATTATGTCAATTAGATGTGAAGAATGCTTTTCTAAATGGTTACATTTCAGATGATGTTTTCATGGAGCAACCACAAGGATTCAGAAATGAAAGGTATCCAGATCATGTATGTAAGCTCAAGAGAGCTTTGTATGGTTTGAAGCAGGCCCCAAGGGCATGGAATTATAGACTTGTGGAGTTCTTGAAGGAACTTGGTTTTCAAGTATCTAAAGTAGATAGTAGCTTGCTTGTCAAAGCAAGTGATGATGGGTTCATTTACATGTGCATATATGTTGATGATATAATTCTTACAGGTACAGATGAGAAAGGCATTCAAAGTCTAAAGAAGCAAATGGAGAAAGAGTTCAAGATTAGTGACTTGGGAGATTTGTCATATTTCTTGGGCATGGAGATCTCATACACTCAACATGGAGTATATGTAACTCAAGAAAGGTATTTGAAAAACTTGTTGATCAAGTTTAAAATGGATGACTGCAGGGTAGCACCTACTCCAATGGAGGTGAATCACAAATTGAGCAAATATGGAGGAGAAGAATTCAAGGACATGAAGCTATATCAAAGTTTGGTTGGTAGTCTGATCTATGCTACATTAAATAGGCCTGACTTGTCATATGCAGTTGGAGTATTATCTCAATTCATGCATTGTCCTAGGAAAGAACATTGGGTTGCAGGATAAAGAGTGTTGAGGTACATTAAGGGTACACTCAAAGAAGGTTTGTATTATGGTTTTACATGAGATACAAATATCAAGATATATAGTGATACAGATTGGGCAGGTAATCCTGATGATAGGAGATCAACTTATGGATACTTGTGTTATGTGGGAGATAAGTTAATTTTTTGGTGTTCAAAGAAGCAACACACAGTTGCTTTATCATCCACAGAGGCTGAGTACAAAGGTATGGTGGAAGCTGCAAAGGAAGTGATATGGCTTAAGACTCTTATGAAGAGTTTTGACATCATTCTGAGTACACCCGCTATTCATGGAGATAACATGAGTTCATTGTATTTAGTTGCTAATCTTGTTTTTCATGCCAGGACTAAACACATTGAGATTCAGTATCATTTTCTAAGAGAAAAGGTGATGGATAAGGAGATTGAAGTTATACATACTTCAACAAAAGATTAGATAGCTGATATGCTAACCAAAAGCTTGGATGGACCAAAGCTACAAAGATTCAAAGACATGGCAGGTATAAAGAAGATAGAGAAAACCTCAATTGATGATTGAGGGGGAGCTATTGGTGCAAGGTAATCAACAATTGAAGTTTTGATGAAGTTTTGAAGTCAAGGATTGAAGAAAAGATCAAGATATGAATTATGAAGAAAGTACATGTTCAGAGAATGAAGATGTGTATACATATGTACATTAATTTAGAGTTACCTCACTTATACTTTTGTATGGTGATGAACTTGTACATATTTGCCTATATATACAAGGAAAAATGTCGGGGAAAATATGAGAGAGTGTGTGATAACAAGAATTGATGAGAGTTATAAGTTATTAGACACTTGTGAAGTGAGTAAGATAGCTCTCTCATCCAGATGTAAAACTTTTCAGTAATGAAGAAAAGTTGCACCCGATTTTTCTGTGTGTTCTCCTTCTGTGCTTGATCATTTCAAGAATCTTTTTGTAGGTGTCTAATTCCATATTTAATGATTCTATGGTTAAAGTTTGAGAGCCTAATTGTAAACAGGCTGTGAGAATTATTGAGTAGGAACATTCATATGTGAGGAAGTATTGAGTGTCTTCTGAAATAGGCGCAATCCCGATGGTCAAAGAAATGGTCAGTTCTCAGTGCACACTGTAAAGTTTTACACAAATGAGGAGTCAAAATCTAAGTTGGAAGGTAAGCCATCTATGGCTAAAAGCATTTGCATAAATGGGTTCTAGTTTGGGAGAACCAAGCTTTAGAAGTTGCAGGTGTCAAAGTCAACTGTAAAGAACTATAGTTTTAGACATAGGTGACTTGCTGAGATCATTTCTCAAGATCTACTGAGTCTTTTGGAATGATTTAACTTGAAGGAGGTGCAAAAACTATAGGCGACACCTTGTGCAAAGTTTTATAAAAAACTTACACATTTGATAAGTCGATGAATGAGTTATGTGCAGCGAACTTTCTGTGTAGTTATCTTCTTCACAGTTTGTTCAAGATTTTGGTAAATGAGTATTGATCCTCCAAATTGGTGAAGGCTTTAAGTTATTCTTGATATAGAGGTGCTCTAATTTCAAGAATAACTTGTTCTTTTGGAGATTAACACTCTCCATCATGTACCTCCAAAATGCTTCATCTGTCTCTTTGTTTACGGATAATTCTATACTTCTGTTATCCTGAGGGATCCATTCTAGGATTATTACTCTTGTTAGTACAGATTTCCCTCTAGGTGTCCTAGGTTCTTCTCCTACTGGTTCTTTTCCTTGGGCTCTTGCTTCAGTCTCTAACTGGATTACACCAAACTCATTGGTATTGTTTGGCTGAGTACTTATGATGTACATTGTTCCCTCTTTGTCTATGTACGCGTCTCTTTCAAATTTCACCACTAAACGTTCCAATCCAATGGGTTGATCAGGGTTATGCATTTGCACCACTTGTCTTCGCAAACCATCCTCATAGATGCGAGCACCTAAGTAGTTGGTTCGGACAAACTCTAATTGAGTTCTGTAGGGTCCTTCAGTTTTTTCCAAATATGCAATGTTTAACCCTCCTTCTGGTCTTTCCATGCTAAAAGCCATTTCTGATTCAGTAGTATCTGAGCTCAACTCGTAAGGATAGCTATTCAACTATTGTGCCCACGAATGTGTAGTAGTTCCTACACTTGCTTCTGATGATCTAAGGCTCCGTCGGTCTGACTTACCTATATGCTTGCTCGATCTAAGGTTCATGAATTTACTTCATGGCACTCTCTGATTGTCAATGTTCCTTGTTTTTAATTGCTTGGTTGTCTTTTAATTTCTTTAGATTCTTGTCTTGTATCCAATGTATACGTCAGGAATCGACTTTCCATGGTACTTTTGAGTTCTCGTTTCTTCAAACTTTAATTCTTTCCTTTAGGTTATCGTATCGCACACTTTTATTTTAGTCTTGAACTTGAAAAATTAATTCTCTTGAACTTGATGTGTTCCAATCATCTTTAATCCACAATGCAACCGTTTAGCTTAAGCTAATAATTGATTGAGGGGGTTGAGTATTCTTCCAACCTCAAGTCAGCTGCTTTGAATGCTCTGATGCCCAAGAAGTTGCACTTCCCAAGCCTTGCGTCCTTCACTACCTTGCTTTGCTTGCCCTTGATAGCCCTTGCTAGACCTGTAAAAGTTCAATGTTTAGACCAATTCACAATTGATGATCAAGCACTTTGATATATACACTTCTAAGATCCTTTCTTCCTTGCCCAAAATGTTTAGTGCCCCTTGGCTTTTCTAGTCCCACACTAGGTCAACTCAAATTATCCTCTCAAAAAATCAAATTGCGATGGTCACGAGGCGCAATGGCTTGAGCCAATCGCGATGGTCCACTTTTCGAGGTGTCGTGATGGTGTACCTAGTATTGTCGCGATGGTCTGGCTTGACACATGGCACATGATCGTCGTGATGGCGTGGGCCAATCGCGATGGCATGGGGTCGACGGGATCGTCACGACGGTCAGTGACCATCGCGATGGCTCAAGCGTCGCGATGGTGTGAGACCATCGCGATGGTCCGACCGAGCCGTCGCGATGGCGTGAGCCAATCGCGATGCTGTGACACAATTGCGATGGCATGAGCCAATCGCGATGGTCCACCAAATCAATGATTTTTGAAATGCAATAATGGATTCGTGTGTGCACTACTGTCACCTATACGGTGGTGAACTCGCTTACCAAAAATGCCAAAGTTGGCAGACTATCACGATGGTCTGACACACACGGCAAATTTTTGACAGAAAGTGAATTTTTACCTTTTGGAAGCTTTTCTGATGCTCTGGAGCACTGTACATGCAAGAAAACTAAAAAACACAAAAGCACATACAAGCACAAAAGCTCTCTCTCTCTCTCGCATGCACAAATGAGGGGAAATGAGGAGAATGGGTGGATATGGTAAATTTTTTGATTTTTTTGGAGTGGAAGAAGATGATACGATGGTGAAGGAGTATAGAGGAGATGAAAAACACAAAAAACTAAGTAAAAACAACAACAAAACTGAAATTTTTACCTTCCAATGCCACTTCTTGCTATACTCTTACCATCATACATTTGTCCTAGACTCGATCCCCGACAAACGGTGCCAAATTTGGTGTTGCTCTAGCACAATGGTGAGAACCACGTCAAGAAGCTCCACCTCCTTAATGTCAATCCGCGGAAGAGATAGGAGTTATATGAAGATCGTGAATATGAGATGAAGTGAGAGTGAAGGTGAGAAGCATAGAGATGCACACACACATACACATACACACGTAGGAGACAAGAAAGACACAATGGAAGGTAGGAAAATAGACTCTATCCTCAAGATCTCAATTAAAACTCAAAATAACTCTAAGCTCTTCTCTACTCATGCAAGCTAACCCCAAAAATGAGCTCTCTAGCTCTTTTTATAGATTCTAGACTAGTTTTGACCGGTTTCACATCTAGTGACCGGCATAGTTAAAAAATAGGTTCTAGATGCTATTTGAAGGGGTAAACGAACTCTAAAATTAACCAAAATTGGTAGGCTCATTCTACCTAAGCTCCTCAAGCTCGAGAACTCCTCGGCTTGCACAAAATGGAGCTACAAATTACAAAAAGGGTTTTTCTATGTTACATATGATACAAAAGTGATGAGAACCATTGTTGGAGGTTTTTGAAAAGTATTTTAAAACATATTTCTTTGAAAAATAATCCGACTGGCTCCCCACTACTTTGTTGTGCTCTGTCTTTACATGCTTTCTTGATGTCTATGCCTCTGGCTACTGCCAAAAGCAGGTGTGTGCATGCTAGTGTGCTTCTCACCCACACACTTGTGCCTTCACTTGCTCATGGTCTTCATACGAGTTCTCACATCTCCACGGATTGACATTTATGAGGTGGATGTCCTCACATTGGTACTCACCATTGTGCTAGAATGATGCCAAATTTGGCGCACTTGCCAGGGAGAGAGCTCCAAGGATGATCATTGTGGCAGTAAGATGTAGAATTGTGACATTGGAAGGTAAAAAAATAATTAATTTTTTGTTCAACTTCTGATTTTTTTCTCCAGCTTCATCATCACCATCTTTTCCCATCTTCATCTTCACAGAAATTTTTCATTTTTGAATGTTCATTCATTATTTGGACCTTGTTTTTCATTTGTGACTATGGGTGAGGAGCCTAGAGAGAGTTCAGAGCTGAAACATGGAAGAAATATGCTTAGAGGTGAGCTTTGCACTCCCAATATGCCCAAAATCCTAGTGACCAGTCATGTGGCATGAAACAACCTGCGATAGGTATCTCGAGTGTGGTATTGTGAGATTGCATAGGGATTTTGCATCCATAGCCACATGAGGGTAACCAAGGGGTCACAAAGAGCACATCTCTACAAAAATCTTTGAATTTGGACTTCTCTAAGTCCAAGTATCATGACTGGTTGAGTTTAGGTATTGCGATATCAAAATTCATGTGTGTCGTGACACTTGGCAGGTATCGTATATTGTCGATACCTCATACTCCCCATGTATCGCGAGACCTAGGTATCATGTATCATCAGGTTGAGTATCATCACCAATCGAGTGTCATGTATCAACGATACTCTTAAGTATCATGTATTGCGAGAAGGTCAGTATCGTATCTTGAGGTCAAGTATCGTGTATCGTGATAGAGTCCAAGTATTGTGCATCGTGCACACTCTTGTATCGTGTATCATGTTGGAGCCAAATATCATATCATGGTGAATTTTGTATCGTGCACCGTGTGACCTCAAGTATTGTATCGAGGAAATCTGGTATCATGTATCATTGCACACTTGAGTATCATGTATCATGCTCACTTCTAGTATCATATCATGAGGATAAGTATCGTGCATTGTGTGCCATCGCAGAAGCATGTATCGTGGTGATATCAAGTATCATATCATGAAACTCCAAGTATCACCAACCTTAGGTATCATATCGTGGAAGATGAAATATTGTGTACCATTTAGCTAAGGTGTCGTGTATCATATAGCTCACGTATCATGTATTGTTTTCTCTAAAGGATCTCGAGAGGGATCCTGTTTGCTTGTTTTGGAGCCTGATTTGACATAACTTTTTCATCCAAAATCCATTGTTGTAGCTCTAAAGTGCATTGGAAAGCTCATTTCAAATCCCATATGAGCTAAGCTATCTCTTCTAAAAATAATGTGTTGATTTTTAGATAGGTTAATTTGAAGTTGACCTTCAGGTGGGATTAGGAAGCCAAGGGGGCACCAAAGGATTTTGAGCAATACAAAGGGGAAAATTGGGACTAGTAGACAAGGCTTATGAACCTTAGATCTGGTAGACATCTAGGCCATGATAAACAAAGCACTAGATCTTCTGAGGCTAGTGTCAACTATACAACTAGGTCATGGGCAGAGCAACTTAATGATTCTCCCTTATGCTAAGTTTAGAAACAAGTGATTCAGAAATGTCTTTTAGCATGGAGAGACCCACATGTCGCTCACACATTACCTACTTACACACACCAAAAGGTCCCTATAAAACACAATTGAAATATATTAGGAGCAACCGTTTAGGTGCTTGCATCTATGAGGATGGTTTTAGGTGATCAATTGTCCAACTCAAAAATCCAAATCAACCCTTTGGACTTGAACACCAAGTGGTTAAATTTGAAGAGGGTTCTTATATTGATAAGCAAGGAACCATGTATGTGGTTACCAACTTACCAGAAATGATAGATGACTTTGGAAATGTCATTCTTTAGAACGAGATAGAAAACCTAGAACAAGGAAACTTAGGATTAGAACCCAAGACACCCCATGGAAAATCTATCTTGACCAGGGTAATTACTCCAGAGTGGATTCCCCAAGACAACAAAAGCATAGAACTATCCCAAGATGCTTGGTCTAGCGGTTGGGTCCCTCGCCTCTTGAGGCGGGGGCGAGGGTTCAACCCCCCAGCGCTGCGGGATATGTAAAACCGCCTTCGGGCGTTGAAAACTGCCTTCGGGCGTTCACTCCGCTGTGCCTTCAGGCCGTCTACCTCGTTGTAAGTGCCTTCGGGCCGTCTACCTCGTCTGCCCCTGTTCTTGTGGGATAAGGGGGGTCCCATGGGTACTATGCCCTTCCTTGTACAGTTGTTAATTTCAAAGTTAAAGTCCGGGGGAGTAGGCCTCGGCCGAACCTCCATTAAAAAAAAAAAAAAAAAAAAAACAAAAGCATAGAACTATTCTTGAATAGAGAAATGGGGGAAGCCTTTTGAAGATTCAAGCCAGATCAACCTAGCACAATAGGCGAAGTCACCATTTACGAGTTCAAAGATCTTGAGATACCAGGCAAAGTGGTCTATCTCGATAACATGTTGAAGAGAATGTTCTTGATAATAGAGCATGGAAGGCATGCATAAACTTGGCAGGGTGAATTGATTTTCCCTCCACCAAGATCTAATGTTTCCCATGGACTACAAGGAGTAGGGTCATCCGAGGCTCATGAAAAACTAGATGGAAAGAGCTAGAGAGAGACCTGAGGTAAGCTTTGCACACCCTATGGATAGAGATAGATTAGGACTTGAAAGAAAAGACCTAAAAGAGAGAGACATAAAGCACATAGGAATCAAAGAGATGAACATGGTTTTCCATTGCCTAGACCCCAAGAGTACCCAAGAACCCTTAGACCCTCTCAAGTGTTCAAGTTAATGAAAATCTACTTTGATGGGTCAATATATCCTTATGATCATGTAGTAGAGTTTAGAAAAGTGTCAAGAACTGAACAAGCTGAGTACTTGGTCACTCAGTATAATGCCTTCGGTATAACTCTCAAGAACACTGCCTTAACGTGGTTTCATCCACTACATCAATGTCAGTTTAGGAATGTAGAGCAGTTGCTAGAAGCATTCATTACTGAATTCTCCAAAAAAGGCATGAGGCGTAACACACCATCCTTGATACACAACTTCAAGCAGAAACTTCAAGAAACAATTAGGCTAGCCGGATGTAGATTTAAACAATATGTGGAGAGATGTCCTACACCTGAATTACCTACACAAACAAAACAAGTGTCCCTATTTTTAGATGGAATTCCGAGCGGGAAACTTAGATCATATGTATATCTCACGGAGCACACTAATCAATGCTTGAGAATGTGTATTGACATAGAAGACAACTTGGGTGAGGAGTTAGAATTGTCCAAGCTCTATAAGGATTTTCACAGTTCTAGTAGTCATACTTCTAGACCGTCCACTGAGATAGATGAGATAGTTGGGCAGGTTTCCAAGAAGCTAGGAGTTCAAAATAAACAAATACCAAGGGTCACCTCGTTGAAGTGATGTTATACCTGCAGTGGAGACCACATGGCTAACCTATGCCCATTGCAAAACCAAAACATGAGAGAACTAAATGATCCATATCGCACTATTGAGAGAAAATACATGAACCATATGGCTCAAAATTGTCCTTACAATAGGCAGGCTGTCAGAAAAACTTATTAGCGACCTTACCAATAGGGTAGGTATCAAAACTAATACTAACACTCGTATTATAGGCCACAACAACAATATCAACCTCAATACCAACATCAATATCAGGCACCATATAGGCCACAAATGGTCTTAGGAAACCAACTGCCACCTCTTGCCAATGTGATTCCAATCAAGTATGCAGTGGCAAAGGAGAACCCTAATAGAGCATTGATGTCGATGACCCCTTTGGTCTCAAAAAATTACCCTCATGCTCATTGTTCTCGCTACAGCCATGAAGAGAGTCTATGAGCTTATTACATAGAATCACTCAAGAATAGTGAAACTCATCCATATAAATATGAGACACTACCTACGGAACCAAATTGGGAGGCAAAATACTCCAATGTCAAGTATACGAATCCTAACCCTAGGCCCCAGTTGAGACAAATGAGACCCGAAGCCCCTAGAGAACCATGTTTTAGATGTCAAGGCGACTTTCATTCGTGAATGTCCCCACCCGCTAGCTTTAGGACAATGATAGAACATCACAATACAAGGATTTTGTCCTGAGTGCGAAAAAGAACATCTCTCGAGAGATTGTCCAAGGAACCCCTCTAGTGCACCCAAGGTTACAACCATTAATGTGATAGGCTTAGTGGTGGATTCAAGTTCAAGTAGCATAAACATGGATCCTATATAGGCAGTCAGTAGGGCACAAGCCTTAAAACATGGTAAACTATTTTAACAATCAGAATCAAGTGAATCAGGAGAGCCTAATAAGAGGAAAACAAGAACTTGAAAGGATACTAGGGAGAGGGCCAGTTGTAAGTGGGCTAGAAAGTTATCTGAACTAGAAGAAATTCTGAGAGAAGCAAAAACAAAAATAGTAGACATTGCATCTCAAAACCCCTTGCATGCCAAAAATCCATCCACTCCACTTCATCCCACCCCACCATTCATGTGAATAGACCACAACTAGGGTCTATTCTTGTAGATCCAACCCCAAAATGCTTGGACATGATGTTCAAGGCATACCAAGCTCAACTTCAAGAAGGGCCAACAACTACAAACCTAGATAAAAGCTACCCTAGAGCAGATTTAGAGATTGAAAGAACAAAATTTTGCATGAAAATGGTAGAACTAGCTCAGGCTATGCTTGAGGCCAATCAATTGTTTAATCAGACAAATTCTATCAAACCGGGTTTGCATTTCTAGGGTTTATTAGAAAGATTAGAGTAGTTGGTAAACAAATAGTGGGTTCATACACACCAATGATCTTTCCAGATGAGGAATTTGAGCCTCATGGTTGGGCAAAAATCTTAGCAACCATGGACATCGATGTCAATGAAGAACAATGGATGCCTCATTGTGATGAGGAGGGCTATGATATATCTTTGTTCATGTGTGAACCCTTGCTAGAAGAGTGTGACTCTAATGAGGTCAAAGAAGAAGAAGAAGAGGATGACAACAATATAGAGTCCATTGTGATGGATAGTTGCTTTGACTCAAAGGAGCACTATCTAGAAAATGTAGGAGTATTTACCCAAAAAGAAGAAGAACCTCTTACAAGCATTAAAACTATAAACACAAGGGAGGAAAGTGAAGGTAGTCAAAAGAAAAAGAAAAGAAAGGTAGTGAAACAAGTAGAGGAGGAATCATTGTTCGAAGTACCAGAGAATTTCAAGAAATATAAAGTTGTAAATTGGAGAATTTTGGTAAGAATGCCTAAGAGGGAGGCCATCACAAGAGAAGCATATGATAATAAAGAAAAGAACAAAAAAATTATAGTAACCATTGAAGAGAACGAAGAGCAATGTATGTAGATAGGAGAAGACCTAAGTGCAGAAGAAGAAGTAGAGCTTGTAGCTTTATTAAGGGAATATAGGGATGTGTTTGCGTGGACCTATAGAGACCTGAAGGGGGTATATTTGGAAATATTCTCTCATATGATCCCCATGGCTGCTGATGCCAAGCCCACAAAACAAAAGCCCTACACATATAATGACACTTATGCAACCAAAATAAAAGAAGAAATTAACAGACTGATTGAAGTTGGATTCATCTATGAGATTGAGGATAGAAAATGGGTATCCCCCATCATAGTGGTTCCCAAGAAGAATGTGAAGTTGCTAGTGTGTATTAACCTTCAAAAAGTTAATGCTGATATGATTATAGATAGCTATCCGCTTCAATGCCGAACATTTACTTGAGCGTGTCACAGGCAAGGAAGTTTATAGCTTCCTTGATGGATATTTAGGTTACAACTAAGTAGCCATTGCCTTAAAATATCAACACAAAATAGCCTTTGCCATAGAGTGGGGAATCTTTGCATTTCATGTGATGCCATTTGGGCTCACCAATGCACCTACAACATTCCAAAGGCTCATGTGTCATGTCTTCAAAGAGTTCTTGGGAAAGAGGTTAGAAGTATATGTGGATGATTTATGTGCACATTCCCAAGAAAAAAGATACCATATGCCTAAGCTCAAATAGATCTTCAACAAGTGTAAATAATATCGAGTTTGTCTGAACCAAGAAAAGTGTTTGTTCATGGTAAGTCAAGGTAAAATCCTCAGTCATATTGTTTCTAAGAACAGGAATATCAATAGATGAGGACAAAGTAAGAGCCATAGAGGAGTTGTAGAGGCCAAGGAATGTTAAAGAGGTACAAGCCTTTATGGGCCATTGTGGATATTACCACATGTTTATCCAGATGTATGCAAGCATAGCTAAACCTCTTTATGCTCTACTGACAAATATTGAGTGGAACGATGAATGCAAAACTTCCTTCAATGAGTTGAAGAGATGTTTGTGCACAACACCAATACTGACCACCCTTGATTGGAATAAACCATTTCATGTCCATGTAGATGCATCAAATTATGTAGTAGTATTTTTGCTAGCACAACCCACAGCTGAAGGAAATCTAGATTTGCCTATAGCATATGCTAGCAGGCAGCTAAACACAGATGAATGAAACTATACAACAATTGAAAGAGAAGGCTTACGCATGGTATATGCCATGAAGAAGTTTGGACACTATCTACTGGCCAAAAGTTTCAAGTTTCTCATTGATCATCAAGCTTTATTATATTTGGTCAATAAACCTTGCAATACAAGACGTTTAGTAAGATGGTTCCTCTTATGGAATATGACTTTGAAGTGGTTCTTAGGAAAGGTAGGACCCACCTCAGGGTAGATTGCATTTTTTGCATCACTTCAAGAGAGTCACCACAAGGAGTGTCTGATGAATTGCATGATGCTTATCTGTTCAATATAGAATTTGTTCCTAAAGGTGAATTCGTAAAATCACAAAAATATCAAATATTGGTAGGAAGTATGTATAAACAAGATACAGAGGGTGTACTATCTTGTTGTGTTGAGGGGGATGAACATAGCAGTTGGTTGCGATAAGCCCATGAAGGATTGCTAGGAAATCACCATTCTAAGCAATGAAGAGTGCACAATCTAAAATTTTTAGGAGTGTATTGGCCTAGTATGGATAGAGAAATACATGAGAGGATTAAGAATTGTCCAGTGTGCATGAAGAGAGCCCCATT
This sequence comes from Ceratopteris richardii, assembly GCA_020310875.1. Classification (NCBI taxonomy): domain Eukaryota; kingdom Viridiplantae; phylum Streptophyta; class Polypodiopsida; order Polypodiales; family Pteridaceae; genus Ceratopteris; species Ceratopteris richardii. Next base: position 185,292,737 of record CM035414.1, on the reverse strand, counting down.
GGAGCATGTTATCCTTTATCATGTGTCGTTAATTCCAGAATGGAGTGCTCCATTGGTAGAATTTATGAGATCCAAAACACTACCCAAGGAGGCTAATCTAACAAGAAAACGAAGCATAGATCAAGAGGCTCAGGACTACGCCTTAGTAGGAGATAACCTATACCAAATAGGCAAGGATGGTTACTTAAGATTGTGTGTTCACGAACCAGACTATTTGAAAATCTTAGAAAATACACATAGCAGTGTTGTAGGCAAAAACTTTGGGCTTGACCGAGTAATTAAGAACATTCTATTCTCAGGACTTTGGTGGCCCATTCTTCATATGGATGCACATACCTATGTGAAGAAATGTGACACATGCCAATGTGAAGAAATGTGACACATGCCAATGTGCACAATATCTGATAATAAAAGATGAGATGCCTATAAGGCTAAGGATGAGAGGACGTGCATTCTCGAAGTGGGGTATAGACTTTGTAGGTCCTATTAACCCACCAACTAGAAACTCCCATGCAGAGTATATTATTATAGCCATAGGTTACCTTAAAAAGTGGGTAGAAGTAAAAACCATGATAAAGAACAATTCTCAAATGACAGCTAAGTTCTTATTCCAGAATGTGTTCACCATATACGAGTTACCAATAGAGTTAGTAAGTGATAGAGGTATGCACTTCTTGAACGAAGTCATTGAAAACCTTCTCCAAGAATTCGTGGTGATACATAAGAAGTCTTCCCCCTATCATCCTGTAGCTCAATGATGAGAAGCACCTCCTTTAATGTCAATCAGGGAAGACGTGAGGATGGTATGAAGACTTCGAACAAGTGATGGCACAGGTGCGTGAGTGAGAAGCACACTAACATGCACACACATACACACACACGCGCACACACAGTAAGACAAAGAGAAAGACAATGGAGTTCTTTAGATTACTTCAAAAGTGCTCATACAAGTTCAAATCTATTACAACCTAACCCCAAAAATGAGCTCTCTAGCTCTATTTATAGTTTTTGACTAGCTTTGGCCCTGTCCAGACCTAGTGTCTGACCTAGTTAAAAATTAGGTTCTAGGGCCTATTTGAGGGCTCAAACGGAGTCTAAAAAATATGAAAATTGATAGGTAGATACTTCTAATGCTCCTCAAGCTCAAGGACTCCTTGGCTTGCACAAAATAGAGCTACAAAAAGGTGAAATGGTATTTACAATGATGTAGAGTGACTAAATTCACTATTTAGGAAGTATCACTTCATGGAAAAATTTGGACGGCCTACTTGCCAGATCTTTGTTGACTACTTTGTCTGCTTGTGCCTTCTCTTCACTCTGAATCCCTTCTTTGACTTCCTTGTCTTGTTAGTCCTTGGGTACCTTGACTGCTGCCAACACCCCCCCTTCTCTCGCGTCTGTCATCTCTGACAGACCCTTGTTGAGTGGATTGTTGGATATAGTAATTCACGACAAGTGATGTTCTGATAGTCTCAGTCCTTGTGCCAAATCGTTGAGTAGGGCATCCCGGTCTACTGGCCCAGGAACTTCCCGATGTGGCGTACGTAACTTTTTCTAAATGTAGAGCCTGTTCCACAGCAAATAATTGTAATAAATGAGATGGTCTGGGAATGAATATCTCTGAATGATATTCCCAGAATCCAGTTATAAACATTTCCTCAAATGTTTGCTTGAAGCAGGCTGGTAGATATTTGATACGAGCATGCCATGCATAGACGACATTGATAGATGGTGTGGTGCTTATATCATAAACAAGGTCTTGATTTCCTTCATTAAATCCGAGAGATGAATGATGAGGTTCCTTGACATTCTTAAAGGTCCTGAATGTAACCAGCATTAGCTCAAAGATTTTGAGGCACATCTGTGCCTTGACATCTGGTATATTCTTAAATTTGATTGCGTAGTGTCGGATGGTTGAAATCATGTAGTTGACCGTGGGTTGGCCATGAGGGGGTGCTAAGTACACATAGTTTAGCCACTTTTCACATCCTTTAACCGTCAAAACTGTTTTGGTGTACTCTGGCCAAGACCTTCTGCAAAAGACAGGGCAGTAGCATGGGTTATACTTGATGTATAATGGCATGTTATTCCAAATACGTACCATCTCAGGGTATGTTTTAAAGCAGACGGATCCTCCAGGTAGGTTGAAATATATTCCCATGTGTGGCACTTGCAGGGATGTCTTCGGGTGCAAACTGTGTCGCCGAGGTTGGTTCTTTTGTTGTGCGCTGCTTGATTTCAGCATTATAATCAGCCATTAAGACACAGAATGGAACATACAAATCATCGGACGTGCCAATCCACCTATGATGGGAGAGGTTTTTGAAGTAATCAAATTTAATGACGATTTCTTCCAATCGGGACATCGACTGTATCTGTACTACCACCCTCTCATCGTGGGTTGTAGCCACCTTCTCTAACCTCTACATCCATTCAGGAGCTTCGATCTCAATTGTGTCCATTCCTTCTTCTGTTTGCTTACCCCCTAGTGCAGGAATCGGTACATATGGGTCTTCAAAGATCTCCTCAACTTCAATTGGAACTAAGTCTTCAGGTTCCGGTTCCACGGGAGAGGTTTGACGCTCATATTGAAGAACTTTATTTTGTAGTTCTGCTAGTTGTGCTCTGAGTTCTACGACTTCTTCATATGTGTCTGCTAAGGCTGTAACTTCTTTTGGTGAATCTTGCTGAGCTGCCAGTTGCTTTAGTAGGTCATCCCGCTCTCTTTCTAAGGCAGCGTGTGCTTCCAAGAGGTCGGCATGTGTTTCCAATACGATTTGCATATTTACCGATGGGATGGCTTTGAAATTCTCTGGGTCGATTTCTTGCGGCGAACCCTCTATTGCTGCTTCCAGGTTCTCTTCGTTCTGTTTCTGTAGTTGTTTATTTTCTTCAAGTGCTGCAGACATGTTCTTGCGTAGTAAGGCGAGGTTACGTCGAAGCTTGAGATTGTCCGTTATCTGAGCGTGTAACAGATCATCAAGTTGTTGTTTTTCTTCAGTATCCATTTGGGGTGGATTGGCGATTAATTGATCATGTTGTGCTTGCAATGTACTATACTGTTGTTGTAACTGCCTCTTCTCCTTCTCTAAATTAATGAATCTCTCCTGTAGCGTTTCATGATTTCTAAACAAGCTCGTATGCTGGGCATCTAGATGCTGGTAATGCTGTTGTAGTTGAGTCATACACTAGTACATATTATTAAATACATTATTAACAGGAGTGGATGCGGGAAAGGTGTTGAGTGCAGGGGGGTAGGGAAAAGGGAATGGGAGTGTGTATGCTGTGCTAGAAAAGGGTGAAGTGGGTGGTGGGGGAATGGGAGATTGAGGAAATATGGGCGGAGGGAGAGGTGCGGAAGTAGGTGATATGTCCATGACGTCATATGTGGATGCGGTCGTGGGGGTGATTGTGAACATGGGAATTGTCGGTGTAGTGATGGTTGTGAAGGTGTAAAGTGGTGTGTGTAGGTGTGAATATGGACCGCCAGGGAGGGTGATAAGGGGAATGGGAATTTGAGTAGCTGCAGTTAGAATTATCGTGTCAGTGGTGACATTTACAATAGGGGTGGTGAGAGGTTGTGCGGATTGTGAGGGTTGACTAACAGTTTGTGCGGAAGTGGAATCTAAAACTGTGACAGTGGAGGTGACAGTGATGGTAGGAGGGGAAGATGGTGGAGTTGGAGGGAGAGGGGGCAAAGGGGGTGACGGGGGTGCACTGGAGGTATGGGATTCCTCAGTGTCATGAATGTTATGAGCTGTGCCCGTGGTTGTGGATGTGGTGCCCTGTAGTTCTGATACTAATACATTCATTTGTTTCCCTGGTCAAGGGGGACGTCTGTCATATCTTCACTCCGATCTTCGTGAATATGCAAGAGCGGTATGCACCGTCCCAGGTACCCCGAATGCATCAGCTATCATGTCAAGGGTTGCTCAGTATTGCTCGTCCACACCTTCCTCCTCAAGAATTTGGTTCATGAGGGCTTTTCCTGCTGCCAGGGACAATTTGTGTTGTTCTTGAACTCGGTTGATGGTATCATACAATTTTTTCAATTGCTTCATATACACCAGGGCACCATCAAGTTCCTGTACGACTTCTTGCTCATATTCCTGCTTTTCTTCGTCTGATAGTCCCTCTCGTTCATTCTCTTGCTCGTCGTCGGCCGTCTCCTCTTCGTCTTCATCTACTTCAACAACTTCTGGTTGGATTGGAGGAGGTCGGTCCGTGACTGTCTGTTGTCCGCCTGCTTGCTCTGCCTCAACCTCCAAATTAGTAGCATTAATTATTCTAGCTACTTCCTCATCAGTTAGATCTTCTACTGTAAAGCCATGAGGGAACTCTAAGTCGGTGGGTATAGGTGGAAACACCAGATTCGGTCCTTCTGTGCTATGCCTTGGTAATCTGATAGTGAAGGGTTGCACTCTCCTTGGGAGTCGGGGAGTTGTCTCTGGTGTCAATGTAGCACCACGGGCCTGCGCACAGGGCATCTGAACCGCTCCCCTCATTTTCTTGGATGGAGGCCCTGTGGTTGATAATCTTCGTTGAAATTCTTGCATCCTAGTCCAAACAAGTGCTCTTTGAATTGGCACATCATATGCCAGGCATCGGTAGAAAATCCTTGTGAGAGCACAACATCCATAAAGTACTGACTTTTGCTTCTTATACCACCGTTGATGTGCCAAGTGTATTTGGTCGATAATCCAATGCGGCATGTTTATTGTCAAATCAAAGGCATCTGCATGGTACAAACTAAACCATATCTTCTTGGGTGGCATTGTGAACCTTTCTTGAGCGGGGAACGCGAAATGCTGCATGCACATTCGAAGATGAATGGCAATAGTTGGTGTCATTGCCACCATGTCCTTTAGTTTAGTCAGGTTCCTGTTTTTCATGTTGTCGGGCACCATTGACTCCTTCTCTGTGGGGATATGCATGCCTTTCATCTCGAGAGCTTCCCTTACCAAATTGTTAGTCAACTTGAAGCGCTTCAGTTCATTACCCCTCGTAAGAGATGGTAAGACAAAGGTGTTGTATCCCTTTTTCTCCTTACTCGGAGTAAGGGTGCTAATCAAGTATGAGCATCTCAGAAAGTCGGGCTTTGGTAATTGAGCTTTGAAATAATCATATAGGCTTGCCTTCTTCCATATTGGTTTCAAGCCTTCATTATTTTGAAGCTTCTCAAATTCCCTGGTGAAGAAGTGATACCTGCCCCAGCGCCCGTTGAACTCTATCTCTGCCTCCCACAGGTAAGCCTTCTCCCAGAGGTCCTGCCATATCACTGAACCAATGTGAGTTTTTGCTGACTGGCATTGTGTGCCCCTGTGGAGGATTCTGAATTGGTATGGCATGTAATGCTATCAACGCCACTGGGCATTCCTTCAATTCCTCCTCAATGGGAAGACTTTCAATGTCCACAATCTCAGGGCCGGTTCTTGCCTGGGAGCTTGTTCCTACAGCCTCGGCCAACTTGAAGGGACAGGTCACCGGTTTTGTGAGAATATACAAATGAAGGTTAACATTGCAAATGGACACCAAGTGGTCACGTGTCCCCGTTACAACATTAACATGAGGTTTTAGTGATATGTTAGTTAGTTAGTGAGTGCTCGGTGGTTGTGGATGTGGTTAGTGGATGGATTGTCCTAAAAGCTAAATGAAAAGATGCAGTGTGAGAATGATGCAGTTATAGGTGGAGGTGAATTTACAAGTGGGGGTCGGGGGGTTTATTACAAGCTTTGGGCAGCCAAACACAGTGGATGGCTTTCAGTTTTAGTTCGATGGAGACTCTCGAGGGCTTTTTGAGAGTGTCTGCTTGGAAATGAGGCTTTTTAGGGACCCAATTACAAGTGATTCTACTCGTGCTCATGGGTTAATATGTGTTCGTGCGTGATGTATAAGAATGGGTATCAGATGTTCGAGTGAGTGAACCATGCTGTACAGGGTGTGGTCTCTGTGTAGCTATTTGAGCCCGCAAGCAAGCCTTAGGCACCCAAATTTGTCTTAATTGTGGGCTAGCTTTCATCGACTTCTTGGGTACCCAGATAGATTTCACTTTCATAGAAGAATTTTTGGAAGACTTCTTATTAGTGTCGTATCATTGATCACTAATAGGAAGTTGAGCCAATTGTTGTGGCTTGATCGCAATGGGACGCTCGCCTTTCCGCACCCACACTTGTTTTGATGGTTGAGACACCATGCTTTGTATTTTCTTTTGGCTGCGAGCATAAGTCCTCTGCTTCCTCTGTGTTTGATCCACCTTTGGTTGCTGCGTCCCTATGGTTTTTGGAAAAGAAGGGAGTTCTGTCGCATCCTTGACTTCTTCGTTGAGATAATCTCCCCTCTGCATCACATAGTTTCGGACAAGAATAACATGGTCATCTTCATGTGTACTCCTGGAAGGACCAGGTGTGTGTGCCTTTCCTAGTTCCTTGAGTGCTCCATTGTCTAACTCAACTGTAATTCGACTCTGATTTACCCATACCAGAAGAAGTCCACTTCTTAGGTTTAGGTTGACTGCATGATCATAGATCCAGTCTTGACCCAAGACAAGGGGCTCAATGCGATCCTCATCTTGACACACTAGTACTTTAACTGTCACTAAAACATCTTGAATGACGACGAGAAGTTCCACCTCGCCCATGCAAGGGGTTTCCACGCCTCCCAGTCCTACGAGATATGCTTCTATAGGATTGACATTTAATTTCAACATTTGACAGTAAGAAAATTTAACAGCACTAGTGGCGGCACCTGAGTCAATCAAGGCCCTTACAGTCCTTGCACTCTTTCCTTGTCCTATTTCTAAAGTTACAAAAGGACATCGGTCAATTATTCTATGAGAGCTAGTACCTGAAACTTCACACATAGCCATAGGATATACTGGATCTGCATACGCATTGGTCCTAGGTTGATCCCTGCCCTGTCTTCTCAATTTCATTCTTCGGATGCGTTCCAATGCTTCTGCATGTGCCTCTTCTCGAATTCATTTTTCCTCTTCTTTACGTTTCTTTGCAGTATTGAGTCGATTTAACATTGTTGGAGCAAGTCTATGACAAGCCTAAGTATTGGCTTGAGTCCCACAAAGTCTTAGAAGAAGCTTTAAAAAGAAGACTATGTAAAGTTCACTTGTGAACTACCTCTTGTAATTTTTTGAAGAGTTTAGTTAATGTAAAAGTAAGAGAATCTTAAGTGGTTGAGTCCACATGATCAAAAAGGGAAAGAGGAGCCATGAATTCATGATTTTTGGTAGGTAGAGAATCAAATCAATCATTGATTGATTGGAGAGTGATTGAGGGAAGTTAGCCTCCCAAACTCAACTATAAATAGATGGCAGTTTTAGTCGTGGTTAGAGAGACCTATGTGAAGACCTCCAAGAGCTGAGCTTTATGCCATATCAAGGTGTGATTACAAGGCACACATATGTATCAGTAAGTCATTGTATTTTACAAGCAATATACTTTCATTTTCATGATTATTTGAGTTCATCTTTCCATGTTCTTGTGAAGAGTACTACTCACTGCCATTACTCTCAGTTTTTCTCAGTCAGCTTGCAGAGATGTTTTCTCTGAGCTTGGTGCATCATTTTCAGTGATTGAACTTGGTAAAGTTAGCTTTATAAGTCTACTATATGCTCACAAATTTTCATGTCATTTGGATATTGCAATCTTCAGTTATGTTCAGTTGAAGTCAACAATGTCTGTGCATTTTCACTTCTCTGTCAGGTACCCGACTTTTTCACTCATCTTGTCAGAGGTTTTTCTCAGTGGTTACTTATCCAAATTGAGTGATTTAAAGCTTTTTGGATTCAACTTACTGTCTAGTATAACCATAAAAATTTTCATAATCATTGGATTCCTACATTTTGAGTTATGTTGATTTTTCTGCTCACTGGTCTCAAACTGTAGCAGCCCGTGAAAATCGGGATGATGTCATCAGTTGTTAAAACTCATTCTCAGTGTGTGGTTCATTATTTTTTATGAGATTACTCTTGAAAGTTAGCTCTTTAAGTTACCTAGACTTCCCCAAGAGGAATTAAGCTAACTGCTGCTGTGCTCAGAGAATTATGTAAAACACTGGACAGGTGTATGAACCAAGAATAGCAAGTTTTCACCTCTGAGCTAACTCCAACTTGTCTGTTTTGATCTATCTTTTTGAGAGTGATCTTCCAAGGTACATAGGGTGTCTAATACATCCATTGGCAAGCTAAAAGGGTCCACCATATACTTCTGGAGTTCATTTGGCTGGTGTAGATCAAGGATTTTGCAACACCTCTTCATCTTCAAGCACATACCTATCCATCTCTCCACAGTGGTATCAGAGCAAGGTTGGACAACATGGCAGATGGATTTCCTTCATCAATTGACAAATTGGACAGAGGTAACTACTCAGCTTGGTCATTAAGAATGGAAGCCTATCTCCAAGGTAGAAGTTTATATGGTTATGTGGCTGGAGATGAAGTTATGCCAAGTTTCAGGAACAAAAGTCAACCAACACAGGAAGAGCAAGAAAGATTGAGCACATGGTGCTCCAAGGATGCACTTGCAAGGTCTTATCTCCTCAACTCTATCTCAGATTTTTTGTTGCCTCACATTAGAAGTTGTAAGACATCTCAGGAAGTGTGGGATGCACTTGAAGCTTTCTTTTCTTCAAGTACTAAAGCTAGGAAGCATCACCTATGGCTGTATTTCACAACTCTCAAGAAGGCTCCCAAACAAAATGTGACTGATTTTGTCACAAAGCTCAAGGACATAGCGGATCAGTTGGGAAGCATTGGAGAGGTAATAGATGAAGAACAAATTATAAGGCAGGTCATCAATGGCTTGAAGGCAGATGACAAGTGGGAAGCATTCACCACAGCTATGGATTTGTACATGGACATGCATGTACCTGATTTCAACACACTCATTGGACAACTACTTACTCAAGAGGCAAAGCTTATCAAAAATGGAGAAAGCTCTAAAGGTAATCAATCTTCAGCTTTATACATGGATAAAAGCAAGTCTAAAGATAACAAAGGAAAGGCAAAGAAAGTGGATGATGAAGCAGATACATATCAAGCTAACTATGCAGGTAGAGGAAGACATGGCAGAGGTAGAGGAAGAGGAGGTAGACAAGGCAGGGGGAGATCCCAAGACTCCAACTCATGTTCTATTTGTGGATTAACTAATCATACAACTAAAAATTGCTTTAGGAATTCGAGGAATCAAAGAGGCAAAGGATACAATAGAGGAAGTTATGGATACTCAAGAGGAAGGTTCAACAACTACCATGGCAACTACAACAACTACAATCATTCAAACTATCAAGGAGGCTACAAAGGAAGGAGAGACTACAATAACTACACAGAAGACTCAAACAAAGAGGATTCATTATTGATCATGAACATGGCTATGCCACAAGGTAAATCTGATGAGCATGTTTTCTACATAGATTCAAGTTGTTCAAATCATGTGGCAGGAAATGTGGCACTCCTATCAGATTTAGAAGATCCAAGGAATAAGCATGAGGTACAAACAGGAGATGATACAAAACATCCTGTGGAGAAAATAGGCAATGTCAAAGCACCTGATGGAAACATCAACCTACTCAGTAAGGTACTCTATGTCCCTACCATTACAAAGAATTTGATAAGTGTTGGGCAGATAGTAGAGAAAGGGTTGCAAGTCAGGTTCACAAAAGCAGGAGCATTTGTTGAAGATCCAAGTCAAGGATTCAGAAGAATTGCAAAAGGTGAAAAGACAGGTAGATTGTTCACATTTGAATTACAGGACACTAGAAACATTGCTCTCTTTAATTATGGTAGTCAGACACTCACAGAATTGGAAGTATGGCACAAAAGGTTAGCACATATTGGTGAAAGGTCATTAAAGCAAATCTGCAAGGACCAAAGTGTACTTGGACTTCCTAATTTGTCAAAACAACATATGATTTATAAGTGTAGTGCATGTCAATTTGGAAAGTCTCACAGGTTACCATTCATGAAGAAAGGTTATATGCATGGAGATCTCTTGGAGTTGGTTCATACAGATGTATGGGGACCTAGCAAGGAAGCTTCAATATCTGGATCAAGGTATTATGTTTCCTTTATTGATGATTGCAGCAGATGGACTATCCTATTCTTTATGAAACACAAAGATGAAGTTTTTTCACGTTTCAAAAGATATTTGACTCTTGTGGAGAATCAAACAGGTAAATCACTAAAAAGGCTAAGGTCAGATGGAGGGGGAGAATACTTCTCCTCTGAGTTTGATTCTTTTCTTCAAGAAAGAGGAATCAAAAGAGAGGTAACTACAAGGTACAATCCTGAGCAAAATGGAGTGGCAGAAAGGAGGAATAGGACAATTGTTGAACCTGCAAGGTCTATGTTAAATGAAAAGCATTTACCTAATTACTTATGGGCTGAGGCTGTATCTACAGCCACTTACTTGATTAACATGTTGCCTTCAAAATCCCTTGATGGGATGACTCCATATGAGGCTTGGAATGGAAGAAGACCAAGCTTAGATCATTGTAAAATTTTTGGATGTATCGCTTTTGCTCATGTTCCTTCACAGGTTAGAGGCAAGATGGATCCAAAGGCAGAAAGGTGTGTATTTATTGGATATGACAACAATCAAAAGGGCTACAGGTTATACAACCCTACCAACAAAGGATTCTTGGTAAGCAGAGATGTAGTTTTTGATGAGAACAATTCATGGTATGAAGATTCATGCAGGAAGGTCAATTTACCATATAATCTTGAAGAAGATTTTCCAAAGCTTGGTAGAGAACAACCAAAGATTGAAGAACAAGACACCTCAGAGGATGATGAAGAATCTCAAATGGAAAAGATCAAAGCATGGAAGTCTAAAGGTAAAGCAAAATTGCAGGAACTTGGACATGAGGCAGAATCATCACATCATGGCCTAAGAAGATCTATGAGGGAAAAGAAAAAACCAGAAAGGTATGGGTTTGACACCTCATTAGTAACTAAACATTCTATCTACATAGCACAGGATATAAACCAAGAGGAGCCATCATCATTTGAAGAGGCCAAAGCAAAATCAGAATGGAAGCATGCAATGAAGGAAGAGATTGGAGCACTTGAGGAAAACAACACTTGGGATTTGGTGCCCAAGACTTCATCCATGAAGGTAATAGGCTCAAGATGGGTCTATAAACTCAAGAAGAATTCTGATGGTTCAATTAACAGGTATAAGGCAAGGCTTGTGGCAAAAGGCTTTGCACAAACTCAGGGAATTGATTATGAGGAGACTTTCTCTCCTGTGGCAAAGATGCCTACTATTAGGGTTTTGCTTAGTATTGCCTCTTCCAAGAATTGGAAGATACTTCAACTAGATGTAAAGAATACATTCTTGAATGGTTGGATAACAGAAGAGGTATATATGGCACAACCACCTGGTTTTGAGAATCAAGTTTATCCTGATTATGTGTGTAAACTTAACAAAGCATTGTATGGTCTCAAGCAAGCTCCAAGAGCTTGGAATTTCAGGCTTGTTTCATTCTTGCAGGACAAAGGCTTTCAACCAAGCAAGGCAGATCCTTCACTCTTTATTAAAAAGTAATTCTGAGGTCATCTACTTATGTGTATATGTAGATGATATTATATTGACAGGAAATGATGCAGATGGTATGAAGAAGATCAAAGATCAGATGAGAGAAGAGTTCAAGATAAGTGATTTGGGTTCACTTACCTACTTCCTAGGTTTGGAAGTTGTCTACAAAGATCATGGTTTGTTTCTCACTCAAAGAAAGTACATTAAGGACATGTTGGCAAAATTCAAGATGCAAGATTGTAAGATTGCAGGTACTCCAATGGAGGTCAATCACAAATTGAGCTCACATGAAGGTGAACTCATAGAGGACATCACATCATATCAAAGTCTAGTGGGTAGTCTCAATTATGCCACATTGACAAGAGTAGATATATGTTACAGTGTGAGTGTGCTAAGTCAATTTATGCACACACCAAGGAAACCACATATGGATGCTGCCAAAAGGATTCTCAAGTATCTCAAAGGAACCATAAATGAAGGACTTTATTATCCTTATGTATCTGATTTAGGTTTGAAGCTATTTTCTGATGCAGATTGGGCTGGCTCCAAGGAAGATAGAAGGAGCACTTCAGGTTATCTTACCTTTGTAGGTTCAAAGCTTATTTCATGGTCATCCAAGAAGCAACCCACAGTTGCTCTCTCTTCTACTGAAGCTGAATACAGAGGTCTTGCCATAGCTACTCAAGAAGCTATGTGGATGAAGACATTGTTCAAAGATCTTGGATTGGAGTTTGGAACTCTAACTATTTTTGGTGATAATATGAGTTCTATTCATTTGGCTGCTAATCCTATTTTTCATTCAAGGAGTAAACATATTGAAGTTCATTATCACTATGTACGAGAAAAGGTTCTAAGCAAAGAGATTCAAATATCATATGTGTCCACTCATCAACAATGTGCAGATATTCTAACCAAAGCATTGGATGGTACAAATCTTTGCAAATTCAAGGCTATGATAGGTTTGCAGGTAATCTTGGAAGATTGAAGACCTCAAGGATACTTGGCTTGAGGGGGAGCTGTTGGAGCAAGTCTATGACAAGCCTAAGTATTGGCTTGAATCCCACAAAGTCTTAGAAGAAGCTTTAAAAAGAAGACTATGTAAAGTTCACTTGTGAACTACCTCTTGTAATTTTTTGAAGAGTTTACTTAATGTAAAAGTAAGAGAATCTTAAGTGGTTGAGTCCACATGATCAAAAAGGGAAAGAGGAGCCACGAATTCGTGATTTGTGGTAGGTAGAGAATCAAATCAATCATTGATTGATTGGAGAGTGATTGAGGGAAGTTAGCCTCCCAAACTCAACTATAAATAGATGGCAGTTTTAGTCGTGGTTAGAGAGACCTATGTGAAGACCTCCAAGAGCTGAGCTTTATGCCATATCAAGGTGTGATTACAAGGCACACATATGTATCAGTAAGTCATTGTATTGTACAAGCAATATACTTTCATTTTCATGATTATTTGAGTTCATCTTTCCATGTTCTTGTGAAGTGTACTACTCACTGCCATTACTCTCAGTTTTTCTCAGTTAGCTTGCAGAGATGTTTTCTCTGAGCTTGGTGCATCATTTTCAGTGATTTAACTTAGTAAAGTTAGCTCTATAAGTCTACTATATGCTCACAAATTTTCATGTCATTTGGATGTTGCAATCTTCAGTTATGTTCAGTTGAAGTCAACAGTGTCTGTACATTTTCACTTCTCTATCAGGTACTCGACTTTTTCACTCATCTTGTCAGAGGTTTTTCTCAGTGGTTACTTATCCAAATTCAGTGATTTAAAGCTTGTTGGATTCAACTTACTGTCTAGTATAACCATAAAAATTTTCATAATCATTGGATTCCTACATTTTGAGTTATGTTGATTTTTCTGCTCACTGGTCTCAAACTGTAGCAGCCCGTGAAAATCGGGATGATGTCATTAGTTGTTAAAACTCATTCTCAGTGTGTTATTTTTGATGAGATTACTCTTGAAAGTTAGCTCTTTAAGTTACCTAGACTTCCCCAAGAGGAATTAAGCTAATTGCTGCTGTGCTCAGAGAATTATGTAAAACACTGGACATGTGTATGAACCAAGAATAGCAAGTTTTCACCTCTGAGCTAACTCCAACTTATCTGTTTTGATCTATCTTTTTGAGAGTGATCTTCCAAGGTACATAGGGTGTCTAATACATCCATTGGCAAGCTAAAAGGGTCCACCATATACTTCTGGAGTTCATTTGGCTGGTGTAGGTAAAGGATTTTGCAACACCTCTTCATCTTCAAGCACATACCTATCCATCTCTTCACAAACATTTCCTCCATAAGGGGTTCCTGATATAACTTGACTCTGCATCCGCTAATGTAACTAGGGAGAACATCACCTTCTAGAGTAGCTAATTGAACTGCTCCACTAGTTGAGATCCTATTAATGATCATAGGTCCATAACCACGCTTTTCTAGTTTCCTCGCATGTTGTTTCAACGTGTAGACTAAAACTAGATCTCCTGCTTTCAAGCCCTTATCCTTCACATGGGCATCAAAGTATGCCTTCTGTCATTTCTTAGCTGCATATATCCCTGCGACAACCCTCAGTCTTGTTTCACCTAGCCGTTCAAGGTCAAAGATTCTAGATGAGAGCTCATGGCCTGTCCACTCGTGCTCTTGAGCTACTCTCAGTGTTGGTATCAGGAAATCCAATGGTAGCATTGCATTTTGGCCAAATACCATTTGAAAGGGGGTGGCTTGGAGCACTGTTTTATAGGCAACTCTATATGCGCAAACAACATGGTGTAGCTGTTTGTCCCAATCAGAGCGTTTATTATTCACTAATTTGGTAAGCACATTGCATAGAATCTTGTTTGTGCTTTCGGCTTGCCCATTAGCTTGTGGGTGATAGGGATCAGACTTCTTGTGTACTACCAAGATTTCTTGGAGAAGATTTTCAATAACTTCATTCAAGAAGTGGGTGCCTCTATCACTTACTAGCTCGATAGGTAGCCCGTATCTAGTGAACACATTCTCAAATAATAACTTAGCGGTAGTCTGAGCATCATTCTTTTTCGTAGCCTTTACCTCTACCCACTTGGTTAGATAGTCAGTGGCCACGATGATATATTCAGCATGGGAACCCTTAGCTGGGGGATTAATAGGACCTACAAAGTCTATTCCCCACTTAGAGAATGCAGGTCCACCCATCATAGGTCTTAGTGGCATCTCATCTTTGTGTATAGGATACTGAGTTCGCTGACAGACATCACACCTCTTCACATACATATGTGCATCCATGTGAAGGGTCGGCCACCACAAGCCTGCAAATAGGATTGCTTTAATCAACCTGTCTGGTCCAAAATGTCCTCCGGCTACACCTTGGTGAGCAGATTCCAAGATCTTGAGATATTCACTCTCATGGACACAGAGTCTCAGATAACCATCTTTACCATGCTTGTATAAATTATCACTAATAAGTGAGTAATCTAGGGCTTCTTGTTCTAAGCTTCTTTGTCTGGCTAGGGTCATATCTTGAGGGAATGTTTTTGTCCTCAAGAACGCTACTAATGGTTCACTCCAATCTGGCACTATGGTCACTTGATAAAGAGTGGCATGCTCCACGGGTGGTTCAGTGCAGCAGATCAGGCATTCTTTGCACAATTTATGGACATCAGCCTCCATAGTTGGCGAATGCACTCTGAGTCTCCTTAGTGTCTGTAAAGTTCTTTGCTTAGAGTAATGTTGCTCTAATGCACCTACATGTGCTAATTGCAACCATTTTGCGTATTCATCCTCTTCCACACAACAAGCTAGGATCCCTTGATCTGTATGCTTGTACATACTTCCTGCCATGACCTGGTATTTTTGGGCTTTTACTATCTCCCTATCTTGAGTGTTTATGACTGGGTGGTTAGGCCCGTATGTCAATACTGGCACTAATGGCTTTGCCCACTGAGGTACGACTTCCAAATTAAACAAGTATGCATCAGGAAGATCATCTGATACTCCTTGTGGGGCTTCTCCAGATGTGAGCCTAGAGAGATGGTCTGCTCTCAGGTGAGTCTTTCCTTTCCTCACCACAACCTCAAAGTCATATTCCATTAGTAAGAGAAACCATCTTACTAATCTACCTGTATTGCATGGCTTGTTCACTAAGTACAACAATGCCTGATGGTCAGTAAAAAATTTAAACTCGTTTGCAAGAAAATAGTGTCTAAACTTTTTAATTGCACATACCATGCCTAATCCTTCTCGTTCAGTGGTGGTATAGTTTCGTTCAACTGCATTCAATTGTCTACTAGCATAGGAAATTGGAAGATCCATATTACCTTTGCCTGTAGGTTGTGCAAGCACACATCCAATAGCATAATTGGATGCATCTACGTGAACATGAAAAGGCTTGTTCCAATCTGGTGTGGTCAAGATTGGTGCTAAACATAATCGTCGTTTCAGCTCATTGAAGGAGTTCTCACACTCTTCAATCCACTCAAAGTTCGTCAATAGGGCATACAGAGGCTTTGCAAAGACGGCATACATGTGAATGAAATGTCGGTAATATCCACAATGCCCCATGAAAGCTTGTACTTCCTTGATATTCTTTGGCCTAGGTAGCTCTGCAATAGCTCTAACTTTTTCCTCGTCCGTAGATATGCCATTCTTTGACACTATGTGCCCTAGAATCTTGCCTTGCCTGACCATGAAAACACACTTCTCTGGGTTCAAGCAGACCTGATATTCTCTACATTTGTCAAAGATTTGCTTGAGTTCAGGTATATGTGTTTGTCTAATGTTGGAAGGAGCAAAGAGATCGTCAATATAGACTTCCAAAATCTTCCTCAAGAACTCTTTAAACACGTGGCACATCAATCTTTGGAAGGTTATAGGAGCATTGGTAAGCCCAAATGGCATTACTCCAAAGGCAAATATGCCCCACTCAGTGGCAAAAGCTGTCTTATGCTGATCTTCTGGAGCTATGGATACGTGATTGTAACCAGAAAATCCATCGAGGAAGCTATATACTTCCTTGCCTGCTACTCTTTCTAAGAGATGTTCCGTGATAGGAAGCGGATAGTTATCTCGAACAGTGGCTGCATTAACCTTCTTCAAGTTAATGCACACACGTAGCTTTCCATTCTTCTTGGGCACCACTACAATGGGCAGCATAGTTATGGTTGTATGTGTATGGCTTTTGTTTAGAGGGTTTGGCATCTGAGGTCATGGGAATCGTGTGTGAGCATATGTCAGGGTCTACACCTTTCAAGTCTTTGTAACTCCAAGCGAATACATCTCGGTATTCTCTTAGCAAGGCAATCAACTCTTGCTCTTCTTCTTCCGTCAGGTCATGGCCTATGTACCTGCATCTTTCTTCTCCTTCTTTTATGGCTACAACTATTTTCTTGGTGGTTTCTTTGTTATCATAGGCCTCTCCTGCTTGTGCCTCACGTTTAGGCATTCTTACCATGACTCTCCTATCATCTATCCCATACTTTTTGAAATTCTCGGGGACCTCAAACAAAGATTCTTCCTCCTCTGGTGTGATTTCTCTCTTCTTCCTTTTCTTTCCTTCATCCTTAGGGGTTACTTGTGTGGTTAATCTTACGTCATTTGTGAGCTCTCCGTGTCTCTGAGGGTGAGCTTCTACTTCATAGAAGTATTCTTCATCTGATGCAAATGGTGGGTCCATAATGATTGACTCTAGATCGGAGTCACTTGCATCCTCAAATGCATCAGGGCTATGTTCGCACTCTTCTAAAACCGAATATCCCATAATTGGCTCTATGGAGAAGACTGAAATGTCATAGCCATCCTCATCACAGTGGGGTGTCCATTGCTCTTCATTGATGGTTACATCCATTGTTGCTAAAATTTTTGCCCAACCGTGAGGTTCAAATTCTTCATCAGGGAATACTACAGGCGCATAGGCTGAGTCTTGAATTGATCTATGTGTCTCTTTCGCACCTACCTCTCTGGCTTTTTCTCTCTTCTCCTCTTCTACTGCCACTTTGCACATCCATAAGTGTGTGTCTTCATGCATCCATGAGGATCCTGATCCTATGGAATGCACAGACTCAGTATCATCTTTAGCTCTATGGATGGGATTCCATTGGATAGGAGGGACATCTCTATGAGAGTAATATTTGAGATTCACTTTGGTTGTAACACCTAAGTGTTGCAAATACAAGGAATTGGTTCCCCAATCCTGTACCACTTGCAACTGTCGCATAAATGGTCTTCCCAGAATCATCTCATAGGCATGGTTCTTGCTAAAGTCACAGATAGCAAATGTATGCTCAAACTCTACACCACAAGTGGTGAGAGTTATTCCTTCTAGCAGTCCTAAGGGTCTTTCTATGTGACCATCGGCCATCTGCAATTTCATTCTCGTAGGCCTGAGTGCTGGCTTGCCCCAACGCTTCCATAGGGAAGTGGTAGCAATTGCGTGCACCTGAGTCCAGAATTGCCTTGGTTGTGTATTCTTGATGGGTGATGGGGAGATAGGTGTTTCCTTCTTCTCCTTCACTCATATCTCCTATCTTGTCTAGAGGAATTTCTGGCACTATTCTATGAGAACCTACCTGAGAACGAGGTTTAGTTACCTCTGGTACTTGTTTGGCTACATGTTTCCACAGTTCTGGTCTAACCTTGAGTAACTCTTCTAAAGTGAGATTGCACTGCACTTTAGTGTTCTTCACTACCTCCGTATTCCTAGGTATGACCGAGTCTTCATTTCGTACCATGATCGTGGGTGCTCTCATACAAGTAGACTTTCCTTCCCGTGGGCCTGTGAAGTGGGGTAATTCTTGTAATGAATTAGACTCAAAGTCTAATCTCTCATGAGATTGGGCACTCTCCTGCTCTTCATAAATGGAAGGAATATCTTGTGGGAATTGATCATGTGCATCATCCACAAGTTCAATGGGAGGGGGGACTTTACTCTCTTTAGCCCATTTTTCTTCTTGAATCTCTCGTAGGAATTCGGGTGAGTACCGATTCATAGAAGAAGATGTGTCTGGCTCTGTGGAGTTAGGCACATAAGCTTCGTGGGCGGGGAGGCTTGCTCTTTCACTTGCCTTGCCCTTATTTGGAGGGTTGGGTTCCTTTTCGGATTGTGCAATTAGCCTCTACAATCTTTCTAGCAGTCCATCAAAGTGCAACTACGTCTTAGCTGAACTAGAGATGTTAAAGAGGCGACTGGCTTCAAATATGGTTTGAGCCAATTCCACCATCTTAGCACAAAATTTGGTTCGTTCAAGCTCTAGCTCTGCTCTAGGGTAACACTTTTCATGATCGGTTACGTTTGGCCCTTCTTGGATTCTGGCTTGATATGCTTTGAGCATCATATTTAGGTCCTCAGGAGTGGGATCTGCTAAAACTGATCCTACTCTAGGGGGTGGTAGGGTCGCATGAGGCGGGTTGGAAGGTGGTGGATCGGATGGAGATGGGAATGGTGGTGGTGGATTGGTGTGAGAGGGAGGTTGTTGAAGCCCAAGGTCAAGTACAAACATAAAAGTGCATCAAGGAAGTGGTGACACAAGAAGAAGGAGCAAGTAGAGAGCTCCAAGAAGCACCGGTCAAATTTTTAGAAGAAATCCCTATAAAAATAGTGATTTTTATCACTAAAAATCATTGTAAATACCATTTTCTATTTTTACAACTCCATTTTGTTCAAGCCAAGGAGTCCTTGAGCTTGAGGAGTATTAGATGTATCATACTACAAATTTTCATAATTTTTAGATTCCGTTTGAGCCCCCAAATAAGCCCGAGAACCTAATTTTTAACTAGGCCGGACACTAGGTATGGACAGGGCCAAAACCACTCAAAAACTATAAAAAGGGCTGGAGAGGTCATTTTTGAGGTTGGCTTGTTGTAGATTTCAGTTTTGTAAGAGATTTCTTTTGTAATCGAAGCTTTCCATTGTTCCACTCTTTGCTCTTACCTTGTGCGCGCGTGTGTGTATGTGTGTGCATGCTTGTGTGCTTTCACTCACGCACTTGTGCACTTCACTTGCTCTTGGTCTTCATACCGGTCCTCACGTCTCCACGGATTGACATTTATGAGGTGGAGCTCCTCACGTTGGTACTCACCATTGTGCTAGAGTGACACCAATTTTGGCACCGTTGCCGGGGAGAGAGCTTGGAGGACGAGCGTGTGACGGTAAGACGTAGAGTAGCGATGTTGGAAGGTAAAAAAAATCATCATTTTCAGTTCAGTTTTTGAGTTTTCCTTCTTCTTCATCTTCATCATCATCACCATCTCCACCCACCTTCATCTTCTCAGTTTTTTCAATTTTTTAGAGTACATTCACCTTGCTTTTTACTTGTGGTTGTGAACAAGAATCTTAGAGGGGGGTGCAGAACTGAATCGCTGAAGAAAAACTCTTGAAACACTCTCTAAATACCAAGAATCCGAGCGGCCATTTTCGTGAAGTGATAAAGCCTGTGCCAAGTATCGTGAGTGCAATATCGCGGGTTTGAAGGAAGATTTGGCACCTACAGACACATAGGAGTGTCAAGGAGGACACAAGGTACTCATATTTGCAAAAAGTTTTGAATTTGGACTCCAATCCAAGTATCGTGTTTCTCCCGCGGTTGAGGTATCGTGATATCTGACAAGTATCGTGATCTCCTGTGGTTGAGTATCGCGATACTTCACAAGTATCGAGTATCGTGAGATCCCTGATCGCGATACTTCACAAGTATCGAGTATCGTGAGATCCCTGATCGCGATACTTCACAAGTATAGAGTATCGTGACATCCCTGATCGCGATACTTCACAAGTATCGAGTATCGTGAGATCCTGGATCGTGATACTTCACCAAGTATCATGTATCGAGTATCGCGTTTGCTCAAGTATCGTGTATCGTGAGATCCCTGATCGCGATACTTGTTGGATATCGTGTATCGCGGATACTACTTTCCCGATACCTGAAAAATATCGAGTATCGTCTTGAATTTCCTCGCGATGCTTGTCGTGTATCGTGTATCGTGTATCATGTGATCCTGGTCGTGATACCTACCAAGTATCGAGTATCGTGTTCTCTGAGTATCGAGTATCGTGAACATCAAGTATCGCGATATTTCCCAAGTATCGTGTATCGTGGTTATCCCAAGTATCGAGTATCGTGGACTTATTTCTATGTCAAGTATCGTGTATCATCTGCTTCCAAGTATCGCGATACTTGATTAGTATCGTGTATCGCCTGTTTTGAAGCAATCCCAAAGAGTCCTGTTTCCTTGTTTTAACCCCCAAAACCCTGAACTGGCATAACTTTCTCATACGAAATCCGTTCGGAGCGATCTTGGGTTTGTTGGAAAGCTCATGAAATTAATACCAGGATTATTAGATAGGGTATTTTTAAGTTGACCCTCAGGTTGGAGTAGGAAGCAAGGGGTTCCACAAGATTTTGAGCAATTCAAAGAACAATTTTGGACTTGTAGACAAGGCTTATGAACCTAAGCTCAAGTTGACTCTTAGGAAGAAATAGATAAAGTACCAAATCACTTGAAACTAAGTTCAACTGCACAACCAAGTCAGGGATCACAACTCAGGGGTTAACACTGCGTGCTGAGTTCGTAGACAAGTGAGTAAAAAATGTCACTTAACTGGGAGAAACTCTTGGCTTCTGAAGACATGCATAGTTCCATACCTAGGGAAGGCCTTATGTCCACAATGGAAGGGGAATATAGGATGTCTCTTCAATACATATCCACCAACTTACACGGAATACCCATCTACGTTGATGGTCTACAGAGGACAGTAGCAAGAATGATAAACACCACAGAATCCGAAATAATTCCAAGACCAGCTGTCAAGTATGAAAGTGGAGTTTATAGGGACAAGATGGGCCAGATATATGTAGTAATTGAAAACCTTGATCAGATTAATGAAAGAGGAGAGTTAGCTCGAGATCAGGAAACTACCTCGCAAAACCCATTCGAAACCCAACAAAGAACAGAAAATGTGACGTTAGGACCAAGGTAGTATACCCGATAGACCACATGAACAATTCAACATGCCAAGAATCAACCCCCACGGCCACTCTAGATAGAGAATGGGAAATTTGAATAGACCTACCTTTAGGACAGAACCGCCCCAAGGTGTCCCCATCATAATGCAATCCCCAGAGCCAGGTGAAAGAGTGAGACCAATCCAATTGGCCAAATGTATGAGAAATCGTTACGATGGCACAGGAGAACCCTATGACCACATTGCAGAATTCAAGCAGGTGTTGCGAGCGGAGCAAGTGGATGACTTTTTCATGCAATATGAATCCTTTGGGCTAACCCTCACAGGAATAGCTTTGACCTGGTTTCAATCCTTGGATCCAAGCTGCTTTGAACATATTGAGCAATTCTTCCAAGAACTTATTTGGGAATTCACTAAGCGAGGGATCAAGCACAATTCGTCATCCTTAATACATAGTTTCAAACAAGCTCCTAATGAAACAGTAAAAAATGCAGCACGAATACGTAGCCCGATGCCCTCTAACAGAGAGACCTTCTCAACAAAAAATGATATCTTTATTTTTAGAAGGTCGAACCAACGGAACATTGAGAATGTTAGTATACATAAAACGGCTGCAAACTCTGAGTGAGTGTCTTCAGGAGTGCATGGATTTGGAAGACAACTTAGCAGAGGACCTCAAAATCACACAAGACCCTATCAAATCCGAGGATATGATAAGCAATGAAACTTCTAGTTCGAGTTATGTGGAGGAAGTGACAGAGTTAGTGGCCAAGAAATTAGGGGTACAAGGACAAATGAACTACCAGAACTCTTCCTTGAGAGTGCCAATGTTAGGAAGTTGCACACTTTGCGGTGGTGATCATCCATCTCATGTTTGCACCGGAGAAGCATTAGGGTTATCACAACCTTACCCTTACAGTAGACAACCAACTCAAGAGCCTAACATGTACTCTTATGGTGAGCACAAGTACATCAACTACAACACCGAAAACTATCCAATGAATAGACAACCACGACCATTTGTACCACCCCAATGTAGACCATATGGGTACCCTCCGACAGAACAAGGCAGACCATATGGGTGTAACCCAAGTGTCCCTAGACTGTACGAACATGAAGGATATAGCCAACCTCAACCTATGCCAAGACAACAATCACCCCACCCACTAGCTCCGACACAAGGGCAGAACATCACGATACAAGTTGTTTGTCTAGAGTGTGGCAAAGAACAACTCCTGAGAGATTGCCCCGGACATCCCGCTAGTGCACCAAAGGTTACACCCATTAATGTAGTAGGCCTAGCAAGGGATTCAAGTTCCAGTAGTGATAATGTGGCTCCTATACATGCAGTAACCAGGGCACAAGCCTTACAAAAAGATAAACTAGCTCAGCAATCAGAGCCAAGTGAATCAGGAGAGCCTAGTAAGAGAAGAACAAGAACATGGAAGGATACTAGAGAGAAGGCCAATCATAAGTGGACCAAAAAGTTATCCGAACTAGAAGAAAGCTTGAAAGAGGCAAAAACAAAAATAGAAGATATTGCCTCTCAAAGCCCCTCTGAGCTCAAAACTCCATCCACACCACCTCATCCCCACCCACCAACCAATGTAAATAGACCACCACAATCAGGGTCTATTCTTGCAGATCCAACCCCAGAAGACTTGGACATGATGTTCAAGGCATACCAGGCTCGACTTCAAGAAGGGCCAACACCTGCAAACTTAGACAAGAGCTACCCTAGAGCAGATTTAGAGATTGAACGGACAAAAATGTGCATAAAAATGGTGGAACTGGCTCAAGCTATGTTCGAGGCCAATCAATCATTCAATCAGACGAATGCTATTACACCGGGTTTGCACTTCCAGGGCTTACTAGAAAGATTAGAGCAATTGGTAAATAAACCGCAAGTTTCCTTACCTCCACAGGCTCAACTAACTATTGAAAGAGAAAGCTCATCACCAAAGAAATTCTATGTTCCTGACTCCATAGATGATGGAGAACCTCTTTCAATTCAACAGCACACTCAAAAGTTCTTGGGGGAAATACAAGAAGCAAAATGGGCCAAGGAGAAGGATGTTCCCCCTCCTATTCTTGAGATTGATGATCTTCATGACCAGTTTCCCCAAGACATCCCGTCTGTCTATGGAGACCAAACAGAGCAACAAGAAGATGAACGATTAGATTTTGAATCTAATTCCTTACAAGAGTTGCCACAGTTCACAGGCCCATGGGAATCTGAATCTCTCCAGATCGGGCTCCCACGATAGTGATCAGAAACGAAGACTCGGTGGTTCCAAGAAACACTGATGTAGTGAAGAACACTAAGGTTCAATGTCATCTCACGGTAGAGGAGCTGCTCAAAGCAAAACCTGAGCTATGGAATCACGTGAAGGATAAGGTTCCCGAACTTGATTCCAAAATGCCAAAAGCAAGCTCTAAAGAGAAAGTTCCAGAGATACCTCTTGATAAGATAGGGGACATGAGTGAAGGTGAAGAAGGTAATACTTATCTTCCAATCACCTACCAAGGTTACACCACCAAAGCGATCATAGATTCAGGTGCTGGGGCTGCTATTGCAACCACCTCCTTATGGAAGCGATGGGGCAAGCCCACCTTAAGACCAACTAGAATGACACTTCAAATGGCCAATGGTCACTTTGAAAGACCTCTAGGATTGCTCCAAGGGATAACTCTAACCACTTGTGGTGTAGAGTTTGAACACACATTTGCTATATGTGACTTTGAAAAAAATAATGTCTACGATATGATCCTAGGAAGACCCTTCCTATGACAACTGCAAGTTGTACAGGATTGGGGAACCAACTCCTTGTACTTGCAGCGCTTAGGAGTCACAACCAAGGTCAATTTGAAGGATTACACCTTCAGAGATGTACCACCCCTACAATGGAATTCTATCCACAAGGAGCAAGAAGATTCCATCTCTGTGCATTCTAAAAGTTCATCTGATACATCTTGGATGCATGAAGATACTCATTTGTGGATGTGCAAGGTCGCAAAGGAAGAGGAGAAATGCTTAAAGGCAAGAGAAAAAGGAACTTCTCAAGGAGATAGACCAATTCGAGACCCAGCCTATACGCCGATGATATTTCCAGATGAGGAATTTGAGCCTCATGGCTGGGCAGAAATCTTAGCCACCATGGACATTGCTGTCAATGAAGAACAATGGACACCTCATTGTGATGAGGAGGGATACGATATTTCAGTGTTCATGTGTCAGCCCTTGCTAGAAGAATGTGACCCTCGTGAATTCATAAAAAAAGAAGAGAACGATGATGATCTAGAGTCCATTGTGATGGATAGTTGTTTTATTTCAGAGGAGCACTATCTAGAAGACATAGGAGTATTTACACAAAAAGAAGAAGAACCTCTCACAAGCATCAAAACGGTAAATTCAAAGGATGGGAGTGAAGGTAGTCAAAAGAAAAAGAAAAGCAAAGTAGCGAAACAAGGAGAGGAGGAGCAATTATTTGAAGTACCAAAAAATTTCAAGAAATATGAAGTGGAAGACCGAAAAATTTTGGTACGAATGCCTAAGAGAGAGGCCACAATAGGAGAAGCATATGATAAAAAAGAAAAGACCAAAAAAATTGTAGTCACCATCGAAGATAACGAAGAGAGATGTACATACATAGGAGATGACCTAAGTAAGGAAGATGAAGTAGAGTTGGTAGCCTTGTTAAGGGAACATAGGGATGTGTTTGCATGGCACTATAGAGACTTGAAGGGAGTAGATCCGAAAATTTGTTCTCATACGATTCCCATGATAGCAGATGCCAAGCCCACCAAACATAAGCCCTACACATATAATGACACTTATGTAGCCAAAATAAAAGAAGAAATTGATAGATTGATTGAAGCTAGATTCATCTATGAGATCGAGCATACTGAATGGGTGTCTCCCATTGTAGTGGTGCCCAAGAAGAATGGAAAGTTACGTGTGTGTATTAACCTAAAAAAAGTTAATGCCGCCACGATAAGAGATAGTTATCCGCTTCCAATCACTGAACATTTATTGGAGCGTGTTGCAGGCAAGGAAGTTTATAGCTTCCTTGATGGATTTTCAGGTTACAATCAAGTAGCCATTGCCCCAGAAGATCAACATAAAACAGCTTTTGCCACAGAGTGGGGGATCTTTGCATTTCGTGTGATGCCATTTGGGCTCACCAATGCACCTGCAACCTTTCAACGGCTCATGTGTCATGTCTTCAAAGAGTTCTTGCGAAAGAGCTTAGAAGTATATGTGGATGATTTATGTGCTCATTCCCAAGAGCGGAGATATCACATCCCTGAGCTCAGACAGATCTTCAACAAGTGTAGAGAATATCGAGTGTGTTTGAACCCAAAGAAGTGTGTGTTCATGGTACGTCAAGGTAAAATCTTAGGGCACATTGTCTCTAAAAACGGAATATCAACAGATGAGGACAAGGTAAAAGCCATAGTGGAGTTGCCGAGGCCAAGGAATGTTAAAGAGGTACAAGCCTTTATGGGCCATTGTGGATATTACCGTAGGTTTATTCCCATGTATGCAATCATAGATAAACCTCTTTATGCCTTGTTGATAAATTTTGAGTGGAACGACGAATGTGAGAAGTCCTTCAATGAGCTGAAGAGACGCTTGTGCACAGCACCGATACTGACCACTCCTGATTGGAATAAGCCATTCCATGTACACGTGGATGCATCCAATTATGCAATAGGATGTGTGCTGTCACAACCAACTGGTGAAGGGAATTTAGATTTGCCTATAACATATGCTAGCAGGCAATTGAATGCTGCTGAACGAAACTACACCACAACCGAAAGAGAAGGTTTAGGCATGGTATATGCTGTGAAGAAGTTTAGACACTATCTATTGGCCAACAAGTTCAAATTTTTTACTGATCATCAAGCTTTATTATACTTGGTCAATAAACCTTGCAATATGGGACGCTTAGTAAGATGGTTTCTCTTACTAATGGAATATGACTTTGAAGTGGTTGTTAGGAAAGGTAAGACCCACCTCAGAGCGGATCACCTTTCTCGCATCACTTCAGGAGAGCCACCGCAAGGCGTGTCTGATGAATTACCCGATGCTTATCTATTCAATCTAGAAGTTGTTCCTAAATGGGCAAATAAGTTGGTACCAGTCCTAACCTTTGGACCCGCAAATAAGAATGTAAAAACAAAGAAGGATGAAATTGTAAAATCACAAAAATATCAAATATTGGCAAGAAGGATGTATAAACAAGATACCGAAGGTGTTCTAGCTTGTTGTGTTGAGGATGATGAACATATTAGTTGGCGCAACAAGCCCATGAAGGATTTCTAGGGAATCACTATTCTAAACAACGAACACTGCAAAATCTAAAACGTTTAGGAGTGTATTGGCCTAGTATGGATAAAGAAATTCATGAGTGGATTAAGAATTTTCCAATGTGCAAAGAGATACCCCCAATTGAACATACTACCCTTTATCATGTGTCATTGAGTCCAGATTGGAGTGCTCCATTGGTAGAATTCATGCGATCAGGAACACTACCTAGAGAGGCAAGTCTAGCAAGAAAACGAAGTATGGAGCAGGAGGCTAAAAACTATGCCTTAGTAGGCGATAACCTATACCGAAGAGGCAAAGATGGCTATTTAAGATTGTACATTCACAAATCAGAGTACTTGAAAGTCTTAGAAACTGCACATAGCAGTGTTGCAGGTGGACACTTTGGGCCTTAAAGAGTAATCAAGTCTATTCTATTCTCAGGACTTTGGTGGCCCACTCTTCATATGGATGCACATACCTATGTGAAGAAATGTGACACATGTCAACGTGCCCAATATTTCCAATAGAGTTAGTAAGTGATAGAGGTACACATTTCTTGAATGAAGTCATTGAAAATCTTCTCCAAGAATTCTTGGTGATACATAAGAAGTCTGCCCCCTATCATCCACAGGCTAATGGACAAGCTGAGAGCACAAACAAGATCCTATGTAATGTATTGACAAAATTGGTGAATAATAAACGCTCTGATTGGGACAAACAACTTCATCATGCTGTTTGGGCCTACCGAGTTGCCTACAAAACTGTACTCAATGCCACCCCATTTCAGATGGTCTTCGGACAAAATGTTGTGCTACCATTGGACTTCCTAATCCCAACTTTAAAAGTAGCACAAGAGCATGACTGGAATGGACACGAGTTATCCTCGAGGATCTTTGATTTAGAACGCTTAGGTGAGACAAGGCTACGAGCAATGGCCGGCATCTATGCTGCAAAGAAACGGCAAAAGGCATACTTCGATGCACACATCAAAGATAAAGGCTTGAAAGAGGGAGACCTAGTGTTGGTTTATACATTAAAGCAACATGCCCGTAAATTGGAAAATAGAGGATATGGACCCATGATCATTAATAGAATTTCCACTAGTGGTGCAGTTCAATTGGCCACACTAGAAGGTGATATCTTGCCCAACTATATCAGTGGTTGTCGAGTCAAGTTATATGAAGAACCTCTTACAGCGGATATGCTACAGAGACTCAACACTGCTAAGAAGCGAAAAGAAGAAGAGTTAAGGGTTAGAGAAGAAGCACAGGCAAAGGCTAGAGAACGCATTAGGAGAAATAAGTTAAGACGCCTAGGCCTAGAATTCGATCGAGGGGCCCCAAGATACCACATGGCCATGTGTCAAACATCAAGTGCAATTGCTTCTCAAATAATTGATCGACGTCCTTTTGTGACCATAGCGGTAGGACAAGGGAAGAATGCAAGGACTGTGAGAGCATTGATTGACTCAGGTGCAGCAACTAGTGCAGTTAGACTATCCTACTGCCAAGACTTGCAATTGAATGTAAAGCCCATAGAAGCCTATCTCATAGGTTTGGGAGGTGTGGAAACCCCTTGTTTGGGCAAGGTGGAACTTCCCATCTACCTTCAAGATGCTACAATGAAAGTCAAAATGCTAGTATGTCATGATGAGGACATTATAGAGCCGCTTGTCCTAGGTCAAGATTGGATTTACGACCATGCAGTCAACTTGAACCTAAGAAGTCAAATCCTTCAATTTTGGGCACATGAACAATGTATCACATTAGAATTAGACAATTGCATGCTCACAAATTCAAAGGTCACACATTCTCTTAGTTCTTCCAAAACTAATCTTTGCAATGAAAATGTTGTGTGTGTCACCTACCCTATGAAGCACAAGAACTCAATCATGAAAGCAAAAGCCCAAAGGCCAGCACACCTCTCTTCTTCTTCACTTACTAATGCAAGTGTAACCCAACCAAGGAGGCAAGCAAAAATGACATCTGCTATATCAACTAGACAGACGGAATTCAAGAAGAAAGAAGCTCCAGGCATGAAGCAGATTTGGGTACAAAAAGGAGAACAACCACCAGCTTTGCCACAACCAATCCCATCAAAGCAAGCTAAACATGCTAAAAGAAGCACCCAAAAACGAGGACAAGCTCAATCCCAAGGTCTTCAATAGGTTTGGGTACCAAAGCAATTGATGAAGGCCGACCATCATCACATGCAAATTTGGGTGCCTAAGAAGTTAGTTACAGCTCAACAAGGGCGATCACAGATGTGGGTACACAAGCACCTCTTACAGACACAACGACCTATGCTCCCCACCATGCAAAAGGTCTCGACAAAGAAGCCAAGGAGAGAAAAGGGTAAGAACAGAGCACAAAGATCAAAAGAAGATAAACCCAACCCTTCTGCCAAAGTAAGCAAACAATCATTAAGGATATGGGTTTGCAAGCCAAAAGCACCAGCAACATCCACAGAACAAACGAACCAACCACACTGGATACCAAAGTTTGGAAAGCATCCAAAAAATGGGTTCCAATCAGGAGGATTACCTCATTTTGAGATCCAATCGACACCTCCAAACAAAGATTGCATCAAGTCTAGAATTAACATAAAAAAGCCTCGACCAACAACAACCATGTGCCTTTGGCATAACCTTGTCTTTTGCACCATTCAGGTCATGCATTTCCAAAGTATGCATTTATCTAGGGCCACATTACATGGCCGTGCATAGACACAATTGAGAATCCCAAGCACATGCAACACATTGGACATATGTAAAATATTCTATTGATACTAACATCTTACTATTGTTTTGTGACCTTATTAAAAACAAAAAGGGATTGTGTGTTTGACGAATCCCCAATGCGAACCATCGACAACGGAAGATAAGCTAATGGTCAATCATCATGATGGAGTACAACACGGAGAGATGAAGATCAATAGACCTTTCAACATGGTAGATATGCATGCTTCAACAACACTATAACCATGATAGATTAGGAAACCTCTTTAGGGCTATATTACAAGGCCATGCACAAGGCACATATCTCGTCCAACCCATGCACTAATGCACTGACCCATCATCCATTATGGGTTACAAGTACTTGCCATGAAAACTATGAACGCCATCTTTGGAAGAATCAGAGGACATCAGGGTGACCACTACAAGAGCAAGGAATCCATCCACCACCGAGAGTTGCTCATAATCAACATTGACCACCTCCTTTGAGCAACTAGCAGTTTTGGAAAGCTCACAAATGCACCATCAAGATGGAATACAAAGAAGAAGTACATACAAAGGGACTACAAACTGCAAGAGCTTGCAGACAAACGATCAAGCTACATTGGGAAGATGGATCGCTCCTGTTGAACGTAAAGGACACTACCTCTCAACGTACTACATGGAACAACCACTACAACAAGGGTCTGTCAGAGACGACAGACTCAAGAGGGGGGGGAGTGTTGAAGCCCAAGGTCAAGCACAGACATAAAAGTGCATCAAGGAAGTGGTGACACAAGAAGAAGGAGCAAGTAGGGAGCTCCAAGAAGCACCTGTCAAATTTTCAGAAGAAATCCCTATAAAAATAGTGATTTTTATCACTAAAAATCATTGTAAACACCATTTTCTATTTTTACAACTCCATTTTGTTCAAGCCAAGGAGTCCTTGAGCTTGAGGAGTATTAGATGTATCATACTACCAATTTTCATAATTTTTAGATTCCGTTTGAGCCCCCAAATAAGCCCGAGAACCTAATTTTTAACTAGGCCGGACACTAGGTCTGGACAGGGCCAAAACCACTCAAAAACTATAAAAAGGGCTGGAGAGCTCATTTTTGAGGTTGGCTTGTTGTATATTTCAGTTTTGTAAGAGATTTCTTTTGTAATCGAAGCTTTCCATTGTTCCACTCTTTGCTCTTACCTTGTGCGCGCATGTGTGTATGTGTGTGCATGCTTGTGTGCTTTCACTCACACACTTGTGCACTTCACTTGCTCTTGGTCTTCATACCGGTTCTCACGTCTCCACGGATTGACATTTATGAGGTGGAGCTCCTCACGTTGGTACTCACCATTGTGCTAGAGTGACAGAGGTTGAGATGTAAGTTCAATTATCTTAGCTCTCATTTCTCTTAGGCTTTCCTCGAGTTCACTCATCTTCTTGGCCCATTGCCTTTTCATTCTCTCGTGGCTATCTTTCCAAGCTCTCATCCGTTTCTTGGTTATGCTCTCAGTTTCACTAACTTCGGCACTCTTTTCCTGGCCTAAACCTTGGTTATGCTGCAATGCCTGAGCTCTCGTGACCACTTGCACTCGTGTAGTGGAGGTTACACTTCCTGTAGAGTCTACAACTAACCCAATCACATTGATGGGAGTGATTTTTGTTACATTATGTGGGTTCTTTGGGCAATCTCGTAAGAGGTGCTCCTTTTCGCAATCTTGACAAAAGCCTTGAATGGTTACGGATTGGGGTTGTGTAGGGGCAGGCATCGGACAATCACGAATGAGGTGATGTCCCTGACATCAGTAGCATGGCCCTCTAGGGAACGAGGGTCTTACCTGCCTAGGTTGGGGCCGCGAGTTGGGATTGGCATACATGACATTGGTATATTCTGGCTCCCAACTTGGTTCACTCGGTTCTTCGTAATAATAGGCCTCATTATGCTCAGGTGACTGCATGTAGTAAGCTTGGGGGCTATCAATATGAGTAGAGTCGAAACTATGGTCACTCTTTGAAAGCAATGTAGTTACTGGGACTATGGCTCTATTCAAATTCTCTTCTGTAGCTGCATACTTTACGGGAATCACATTGGTTAGGGTAGGAGGTTGCTGAGCTAACACAGGATGAGGCCTTTGTTGGTTTTGGTAGGGTTGTTGATAAGGTTGTTGTGGCCTACCATATTGCTGTGGAGGGTACTGGTTCTGGTATCTTCCCTGTTGTGGATAGGGCTGAGGGTAGGTTTGCCTAACAGCTTGCTTATTGTATGGGCAATCTTGCACAGTGTGATTAGTGTATTTCCTTTCTATGGTGCAGTACTGGCTATTAGGATTCACTTGGGGTTGAGCCATAATGGGACATACGTTCGCCATATGCTCACCTCCACAAGTATAGCACCACTTAACTAGGGAAAATCCTGGGATTTGTTTGCTAGAGACACCTAGTTTTTGAGCTACTTTCTCAGTGAGTTCTTCAATAGATGTGGATTGCATGGAAGAGAGGCTAGTAGAACTATCTGAATCTTTGTATATTTTTGAAAGTTCTAGTTCCTCCCCTAGGTTATCCTCGATGTCTATGCACATGCATACACACTCTTCTATGGCCCTAGGGTCCTTCAAATACACGTATGATCTCAATTTGGTACTTAGCAATCCATCCAAGAATAAAGCCACTTGTTTGGCTGGAGTGGGTAGCTCAGGAATCAGACATCTCTCTAGATATTGCCTAAACCTTCTTCCTGCAAGTCTGACCGTCTCTTGAGGGGTTTGCTTGAAGCTATGAATCAGTGAGGAAGTGTTATGCCTTATACCACTCTTAGAGAATTCAATGATGAATGCCTCCAGATATTGGTCTATGTTCCTGAAGTGTCTCTCATTTAGTGGTTGAAACCATGTAAGGGCTGTGTTCCTAAGGGTTAGAACAAAGGCATTGTATTGCGTGAACAGGTCCTCAACTTGTTCAGGTCTCAAGACTTGCCTAAACTCGGCCACATGATCATAGGGGTCTCTAGTACCATCGAAGTAGTTCTTCATGGACTTAACCAGCTGGGTTGGCCTCAAGGTTCTGGTGTGTTCCCTAGGCCTTGGTAAAGGAAAATCATCAGCATTTCTTAGGTTCCTCGAGGCTCTTGGTCTCTCAGGTTCCACTCTATCTGTTTCCGTTCTTGTTCTTTCTCTTCCCAACGGGTTGGCAAAGCTTACTTCTGGTCTATCTCTATTCCTGTCCCTTTGAGCTCTAGGAGCTTGGGATGTTCCGGCTCCTGGGTGACCATAAGACACATTAGATCTTGGTTGGGGGAAAATAAATTCACCCTTCCAAGTGTAGGCATTCCTACCGTGCTCTATGACCACAAATATTCTTTCCGAGATGTTGTCTAAATAGGTCACTTTGCTTGGGCTATCAGGATCTTTGAATTCATAGATCGTGATCGTTCCTATCTCATTAGGCGGAATAGGCTTATACCTCCAAAAGGCTTCATCGGTCTCTCGGTTCAAGAGTAGGTCTATGCTCCTTTTGTCCTGGGGGATCCATTTTGGTGTGAGAATTCTAGTGAGAATTGATTTGCCTCGAGGAGTTTTAGGTTCTACACCCATGTTCCCTTGCTCTAGGTCACCGAAGTCCGTTTCTGGGATCACATTTCCGAATTTGTCTGTCCTATTTGGGTGGCTGGTGACTACGTATATGGTTCCTTCTTTGTCCAAGTATGCTCCATTTTCAAATTTGACTGCTGGACGTTCTAGTCCAATGGGTTGATCTGGGTTTTTGATCTGGACCATAGATCTTCCTAGGCCGTCCTCATAGATGCTAGCACCTAATTGGTTGGTCCTACGATATTCCAGCTGCGTCTTGTAGGGGCCTTCTACCCTATGTAAGTATGGCACACCTGAACTTCTTGTGGGTCTCTCCATACCTTGAGACATCTTTGACTCACTAGTCTCAGAGCTAGGGTAGTACGAATGATGGCTCAACTGCTGGGCCCAAGACCTAGCAGTATGATTTACACTAGCCTCTGAAGACCTAAGACTCTGTCTATCTCTCCCTAGGTGTCGTCCTGATCTAAGGTTCATATGCTTAGCTGAGCAATCCCAATTTTTTACACAAGGTACAGTCTCATTGCCGATCAATTTGTATCAGTCACTTGGTTCTTTTTAGTTGATTATCGTGTTTATGATCTTGTCTGATATCACGTCGTCAGGAATACTTAAGTTAATTTCCGCTGTTTCCGTTGATCGTTCCACGTTAAGTTCCTTTCCTTTAAAGTTATCGATCACACAGAGATTATGTTTTAGCTTGAACTTGAGAATTTAGGTAGACTTCAACTTGATAGATGCCTATCGTCGCCCTGACTTACTTCTAGCACTATTCGCACTTAGCCTAAGCTAGGAATTGACAGAGGGAGTTGATAGTATTCCAACCTCACTTGCTGATCCTTTGTTCTTTAGTGCTCAGGAACCCCGTTCTCAAGCTTGTGGAATGCCCTTGATTTGGATGCCTTCTAGTGCTCTGAGTGGACCTGTAAAAGTCCCAAAGTTAGCTCAAGACTTAGATTCAAATGACACAAAAAATCACTTTCATTCATGTAATTCACATGTCGATTTGCACCATGTCTCTATGGAACACAATTCTAGAGGTCCCTGAGTTTTCCTCCCCCTGGATATGGTCCACTTAAAAATACTATGTCTAATAATCCCCACGAGCTTTCCAACAAGCCCAAGATCACTCCGAACGGATTTCGTATGAGAAAGTTATGCCAGTTCAGGGTTCTGGGGCTAAAACAGGGTTCAAACAGGCTAACAGTTCACAGGATTTTCCTCGAAACACACATGTAGGGACCTCACAAAATGCTAATTGATAGACAAATATGCCCAAAATTATCCCCAAATCTTGGAATAACAAAACCCTAAAATTTAGCCAAAAAAGCCTGTCAATCGCGATTGATAGAGGTGTCCATCGGGCCTGTCGATCGCGATCGACACGTCAGTCACGATTGACAGTGTCAATCGCAATCGACAGAGTCGATCGCGGGTCCTGTCAATCGTGATCGATGGTGTCAATCGCGATCGACACTTTTTCTGAGAATTCTGGTGAAATTTCAATCAATCGTGGGCCTATCCGTCGCGATGGACACGTGTACACGCAAATTCTAGTGTCAATCATCAAATTTCAGTCGGTCGCGATCGACAGTGTCAATCGCGATTGACTGAATCCTACGCGGCAGTCGGTCGGTGGTGGGGTCTGTCGGTCGCGATTGACAGGGTCTGTCGGTCGCGATTAGCAGAGATTGTCGATCGTGATCAATGGTGTCGGTCGCGATTGACAGAGAAACATGGAATTTTTTAATTTCAAGTGATGATTTGGAATGTGCTCCTCATGTGTGTCATTGTGGTGTGCTTTGTTTTACCAAAAGATGAAATTTTCTGTCGATCGCGATCGACAGAGGTCTGCAACACAGAGACAGTTCCGAGCTTGTCCGTACCTGCGCAGCCTGCTGGACAGGATGATACAGCAAAAACTTGCAAGGAAGCTCAAAAAACATGCAAAAGCAGCGCACACAAATCGCTCTCTCGCTCTCTGTCACAAGTGAAATGAGGGAAATGGGAGAGGAAGGGAGATATGATAAAGAAACTGAACTTTTTGCGATGATGGAGATGGAGATTGGATATGATGAGGATGATGATGGTGAAGTAAGAAAAAGAAAAGTAAGAAAAAGTAAAGAAATTACCTACAATGCCAGCGTCACAACTCTATGTCTTACCATCACACACTCGTCCTCAAAGCTCGATCCCCAGCAACGGCACCAAAATTTGGTGTAGCTTAGTGATGAGTAGCACCTCCTTTAATGTCAATCCGGGAAGATGTGAGGATGGTATGAAGACCTCGAACAAGTGATGGCACAGGTGCGTGAGTGAGAAGCACACTAACATGCACACACATACACACACATGCACACACACAGTAAGACAAAGAGAAAGACAATGGAGTTCTTTAGATTACTTCAAAAGTTCTCATACAAGTTCAAATCTATTACAAGCTAACCCCAAAAATGAGCTCTCTAGCTCTATTTATTGTTTTTGACTAGCTTTGGCCCTGTCCAGACCTAGTGTCTGGCCTAGTTAAAAATTAGGTACTAGGGCCTATTTGAGGGCTCAAACTGAGTCTAAAAAATATGAAAATTGATAGGTAGATACTTCTAATGCTCCTCAAGCTCAAGGACTCCTTGGCTTGCACAAAATGGAGCTACAAAAAGGTGAAATGGTATTTACAATGATGTAGAGTGACTAAATTCACTATTTAGGAAGTATCACTTCATGGAAAAATTTGGACGGTCTACTTGCCAGATCTTCGTTGACTACTTTGTCTGCTTGTGCTTTCTCTTCGCTCTGAATCCGTTGTTTGACTTCCTTGTCTTGTTAGTCTTTGGGTACCTTGACTGCTGCCAACACATCCACAAGCTAACGGATAAGCCGAGAGCACAAATAAGATCCTATGTAATGTATTGACAAAACTAGTAAATAATAAATGCTCTGATTGAGGATAAACAACTTCATCATGTTGTTTGGGCTTACTGAGTTGCCTACAAAACAGTACTCAATGCCACCCCATATCAAATGGTCTTCGGACATAAGGGTTTGTTACCATTAGACTTCCTAATCCCGACTTTAAAAGTAGCACAAGAGCATGAGTGGAATGGACACAAGTAGTCCTCTAGGATATTTGATCTAGAACGCTTAGGTGAGACCAGGCTACAAGCAATAGCAGGCATCTACACTGCAAAGAAAAGGCAAAAGGCATACTTTGATGCACACATCAAGAATAAAGGATTGAAAGAGGGAGACCTAGTGTTTGTTTATGCACTAAAGCATCATGCCCATAAATTGGAAAAGAAGGATATGGACCTATGGTCATTAATAGAATTTCCACTAGCAGTGTGGTTCAATTGGCCACTCTAGAAGGTGACATCTTTCCAAGCTAAATTAGTGAATGCCGAGTCAAGCTATATCAAGAACCCTTATAGAAGATATGCGAATGAGACTGAACACTACTAAGAAGCGAAAAGAAGAAGAGTTAAGGGTGAGAAAAGAAGCACAAGAAGAGACTAGAGAGCGCATTAGGCAAAATAAGGTAAGGTGACAAGGCCTAGATGTCAATCCCAATGCCCCAAGATATCACATGGCCATGTGCCAAACATCAGGTGTGATTGCTCTTCGAATAATCGACTGACATCCCTTTGTGACCATAGACGTAGGACAAGGAAAGAGTGTAAGGACTGTGAGAGCCTTGATTGACTGAGGAGCAACAACTTGTGCAGTTAGACTCTCATACTGTCAAGATCTGCAATTGAACATCAATTCCATAGGAGCCTATCTCATAGGATTGGGAGGTGTAGAAACCCCTTGTTTGAGTGAGGTTGAACTTCCCATCTACCTTCAAGATGTCCCAATGACAATCAAAATGCTAGTGTGTCAAGATGAGGACCTTACGGAGCCACTTGTCTTGGGTAAAGATTGGATCTATGAATATGCAGCCCACTTAAACCTAAGAAGTAAACTTCTTCAAGTTTGGGTACATGAACCATGCATCACATTAGAATTAGAGAATTGCATGATCATGAATCCAGGTATCACACATTATTTTAGTTATTGTAAGACTAATCTTTGTACATACACATATACATATACATATACATACACATATACATACACATATACATACACATATACATACACATATACATACACATATACATATCCATATACATAGACATATACATACACATATACATATACATATACATATACATATACATATACATATACATATACATATACATATACATATACATATACATATACATATACATATACATATACATATACATATACATATACACATACATAGACATATACATATACATATACATATACATATACATATACATATACATATACATATACATATACATATACATATACATATACATATACATATACATATACATATACATACACATACACATATACATAGACATATACATAGACATATACATAGACATATACATATACATATACATATACATATACATATACATATACATATACATATACATATACATATACATATACATATACATATACATATACATATACTACATATACATATACATATACATATACATATATACATATACATATACATATACATATACATATACATATACATATACATATACATATACATATACGTATACATATACATATACATATACGTATACATATACGTATACATATACGTATACATATACGTATACATATACATATACATATACATATACATATACATATACATATACATATACATATACATATACATATACATATACATATACGTATACATATACATATACGTATACATATACATATACATATACATATACGTATACATATACATATACATATACGTATACATATACATATACGTATACATATACGTATACATATACATATACATATACGTATACATATACATATACACATACGTATACAGATACATATACATATACATATACACATACGTATACATACATATACACATACGTATACATATACATATACACATACGTATACATATACACATACGTATACAGATACATATACACATACGTATACATATACACATACATATACGTATACATATACATATACGTATACATATACATATACGTATACGTATACGTATACGTATACGTATACGTATACGTATACGTATACGTATACGTATACGTATACGTATACATATACGTATACGTATACATATACGTATACGTATACATATATACGTATACGTATACATATACATATACATATACATATACATATACATATACATATACATATACACATACATATACATATACATATACATATACATATACATATACATATACATATACATATACATATACATATACATATACATATACATATACATATACATATACATATACATATACATATACATATACATATACATATACATATACATATACATATACATATACATATACATATACATATACATATACATATACATATACATGATGGGGGATGTATCTCAACCCTTACGCAATGACAAAGTGTCAATGACCTCCACAAGTAGACTTCTCGGCAGCTCTACAACCCAAAATTCATCCTTCTCAAAGTTTGTGCAGAGAATTCTAGTGAGCTTTTTGAACGTGAAGTAGGATGCTGAATATTTCCAAAAAAAAAAGAATTCAGAAAAATTGGTTTCCTAAACTAAGAGAAACAATCTTTGCAATATGTAGAAGCTTGTCACTTAGTGACCACACCTTATTCTAGCAAATGTTTCTCCAAGACTAACCACATAAGGAGTCTCAGACAAACCGAATTTAGAAAACTTTACTGGCTATCCAATCATGACAAATGGATAACTATGAGATTATAAATCATGCTTACAAGTCAGAGGTAGATAGCTCTCATAAAGCCTTCATAGAGAGAGAGATATATGAATCATGAGAGTTCATCATTTTGCATTTTTCTCAAAGGTTAATCATAGAATGAACTCAAGTCTTGGTGATCATAACAAAGGCTACACTAGCTATTTAATGCCTCAAATACTCTGAAAATGGATTTCTAATGAAGGAGAAACAATGCTTGCAACCTGGGGGTAGAGAATTTTAACATTGCCTGCACACATAGATAGGCATGCCTACTCAAAAACAAAAAAAGAATAAGGGGCCAGATTAAGCAAGGGGCTATCTTACTAACAATCCAACACAAGGATGACTTCTACAAGCTAGAAGACACACAAGATTGCATGTTTGGAACCATAACATATATATACAAGTGCAAAAGTGGGATACTATTTTCCTAAAAATCAAGAATCGTACCTTAGTGTTGAAATGAAAAAGGACTACTCCTACTCTACTCACATGCACACATCTAACAAGCTAAGGAGGAAGGAACAAAAGATAACAAAACATAAGGCCTATTCAATAAAAATGGGAATTACTCAAGATTTTGAGACATTTCTTGGTCACAATATTTTACTTTTCAACTCATTCTCACAATCAAACATATTATCTCTTGATTGAAGTATATTAAATTGACACTTTAATATTAAGCATACTTGTATTATAAATGGAGTATCAAGGTTGAGCTCAAACTTAAGAAGTTAACATCGTAAGTAGTATAAATGGGACTTGAATAATTCCTGAATTTCTTGAATAGGCCTTACATGATTAATGAAATAAATAGAAATGAACTTACAAAGTATGCTCTATGAGCATGGAGACTCCATGAGGAGAGGAAGCACACTCTTGGCAATGAGCTTATGAGTGGAATGGCTTATGAGGAGTGAAGGAGGCCTTGCTTATATGGAGTTTGGGAGAATTACCTTGCATGTGGGATAAGTGAGCTTGCATGAGAATGATTCTAGCTTTGGACAAAAGGGTGGAGCATGGAACTCTCAACACCCCCCCCCTCCATGTGACGACCCTTTTGTTTTTAATATATGGACTAGTGACATATGGGATCACTTAGTCCATTTGGTTTTTAGGATCCAAGGACATATGGGATCGTTGGACATAATTTGGACATATGGGATCCAAGTTTGGGACATATGGCATCCCTTGGTTTTTAGCTCCATGGACATATGGGATCCATGGTGTGTGGGGATCTAGGGCATATGGGATCCCTAGACATTTAGGGTTTACATCATGGGGTAGGTAGTGTCTTTGGAACCATTTGCCTTCTCCTTCTTTGAGCTTTGTTGATTTCTTTTGGATCCATCGATGGGATGTTTGGTAGGGCCTTCTTCCTTCTTGCGGACTCCACGTTGTTGATTTTGAGTTTCCCTTTGATGTTGTTAATGTAGCTTCCACTTGGTGCTTTTGTTGTTGGTGTAGCCTTTGTCTTGTGAGCTTCATGGCCTTGTAGTGGGCTTTGAGTGTCATTTGTTCAAGTCATAGGGAAGGTCTTACTCTTTTCAAGAGTAGTGTCTAGTCCCTAGTTTGGCGACAAAATCATTCGCTTTTGGAATCAACTACGTCATAGCACACATCTTCACCTGAGCTACTCTCATGCCTTCAATATGAAAAATTTCTTAAGTGGCTAGCAACAATGTTCTTTTAAAAGATCGAGTATGCTTTATAAATTGTTATATGGCTGCATAGTTGCATATGCACCATTCAAATAATGGCACACCCATTTGTTATGCTCACTTTCATTGTAATTTGTAAACATACTCTATGAGATACACTTTTATGGTCAATTTTGTAATGGGATTAGACACCACCATGTGCAAACATGGTAGGACCTTCCCAAATCCATCAAGTCTTGAAGCCATGTATATCCCAAAATGAAAATCCACTCTCTCCAAAGAGTTAATCTCATTGAGCTCCAAATCATTCCAAGCCCCATATACTTGTGTACATTCAGTTTGTAGACAAAGAACTAC
Source organism: Ceratopteris richardii (assembly GCA_020310875.1). Lineage (NCBI taxonomy): Eukaryota > Viridiplantae > Streptophyta > Polypodiopsida > Polypodiales > Pteridaceae > Ceratopteris > Ceratopteris richardii. The sequence continues at coordinate 185,251,760 of CM035414.1, read as the reverse complement.
CAAGTTCAGTTTGGAAACGAGCAAATAGCTGTCTGCCATGACTCGTTGATCACGTGAAAATATAGATGCACCGATTCTTTTAATAGAAAAACATTGAAGACGACTAGCAGAAAGATCTCAATCTGATCCACTTACGATACTTACGAATCGCTCCTCGTGTGACATCATCGATTATGTCACCCATGCTTCTCGGTAAAACCATTGAGTGCGCCAAAAGGAATTTCTCTCATAGCTCACTGCAACAGGTCTGCAGACCGGTGGCTTCATTGGTGAAATGCACTTGATGTGCGCTTAAGCAGAGTTTGGTCATCACTCGCTTTATGCTTCAACAGACTCCAAACAACAGAGCGTTGCTGCGCCATGTGGTAGTATGCTCCAGCAAAAGTTCTTCCTATCGTATGAAATCGGGCCTGAACCCTATATAGTTTGGTGCTTGTCCGATGAAGAAGGCAAGTATGCGACATGGACTCCCATAGTTAGAGAATGATACTACAGAGCACAAGGCATGTAAGGAATAACTTGAGTGCTTTCTGTAGGATACCTACATCTCATCTCTAACCGAGTAGTCTTAGGTGGTCTGATTTTCCCTCTAGCTAATCCTCAAATGCATCATGATCATTGCATAGCAGATGCGTTGTCTACTCCCTTACTCCCTTGTGTCTATATGACAGTTTGAAGTAGGGAATAACATAGTCAGCCTCGAATCTTTCTTTCGTTTCAGTCCCTTTATGTGCAACACTATGGTCTACCTTCTTTCATCTGACTCACAGCTCTTCTTTTGACAGTGGATCCTGGAAGATATGTCGCAACTCTGCTCTATCTTCTGTCGTCTGAGTCCTCTCCAATTTCATGCATTGCATAGCGTGTATAGCTTAGTAATTACCATTCTTTTGCCACTGGCAGATGTCAATCTTCTCTATGGCTTTCCTACTTGCTTAAAATCATGGTAGCACATGCGCTTTTAGTAGCATTCATGGCTTGCATCACATGGATGTTGCTCGTTCCAGCTCATCAAAACACGTGAGGAAGACTGAAACCTCTCAAATAGAGGTTGAGTACTCTACTTCAGAGGCCTCTTATTACAAAATCAGAGAGCATGAAAGAGCGAGATTATTGGTGCTTATGAACACTATTATTTATCATGAAGAGAGTGCAGATAAGCACTTACATAAAGATGATAAGGAACATAACTGAGCACAAAAAATGACTGCAATGTTGTGATTATCCTTGACATTCACGTGCAATAGAGATGGAGGCATAGCCCTATGGTGATTCTTCATTGATCATAGTGCTTACAAGGATTGATAAACAAAAAAAAAAACACAAAAATGATGGACTATAATCATGCATATTGAAGAATGAAAATAGTGCTAAGAAGCACTTTTATTGAAGAAAATATGGGAGGAAGGGAGGGATTAAGAAATAAATGCATGCTTAATGCTAAAGAGGAGCCCCAAAATTTTCAAAATTATGGGCATAATTTTTCTTCTTCAAATGCTTATGGAAACCTCATTAAGCCATGTAATGCACTAGAGGAGTCCCCTAGATCCATAAATCTCAAGCAATGTATCATAATCCTTGTAAATAGTAGGAGATGAGGGTTTCTACAATAAAGTGCCGGTCTCTTGTGTGAAAGAACCATTTTTAGGGCACATGTATATAAGTCATTTGGTGACATTTTGTAAAGACTTTTTGCCATTTTGAGTAAGAGAGCTCTGATTTTCAAATTTTCTTCTTCTTCCTCTTGCATCTCCTTGCTTATGAGCTTGCATGTGTGTTTGTAGCTTGGAATGAGTGCATGGAAGTGTTGTCTACTGAATTCATTTCTTTTCTAAAGTGTGTAATGTGTGTGTGTGAGGTGTGAGGAGGTGTGTGGTGAAACTAAGAGAGTTGCATAGCCCTTTTTTTGCCCATATCTTGAAGTAGATTTGTCAGAATCGAACAGAAGTATGTGTTGAAAATCAAGTCTCAATCATGAAAAAAGGCTCAACCAAACCAATCAAAAAGGAGGACCCAAAGTCGTGGAATAAAGTTAGAAGCTCCACCAAACTCAATCAAATTCAAACCTCATCAAACTATCCACCAAAAAGTGCACCTAAACTGATTCGTGGGTGGTTAGCTAGATTGTAGGAAACATAAAAGTCTATATAAGCATCATCCCACCTTTTTTTCTTGAGTTGTATGCATTCCATGAGTTTCCCTATTAGTTTCATGAAGTTATAAACTCCAGCAAGCAGCCCCCTTGCTTGCTTACCTCATTTTCTCATGATTTTGCTCCGCTCTATCTAGAGGTGTAGTTTTGCTTTTCCAAATCTGATTGTACCAGATTGCAGAGCATTGTTTGCTCTCTCATTGTACTCACTTTCATTGATTTCAAGCTTCATTTGGTCTCTCATATTGTGCCCTGAACTTTGCCAAAATTTCATGTTATTTGGTTGAGTGAGTTGTGAGAAATTGCCAACTTTGTGAAGGTATATCTCTGCACAGGTAGAGAGTGTTGCAAACAAGTAGCCTGTTTTGTAGAGGGTGGTTCTCCCAGTTTGGATATCCATTTGGGATGATATAAAGCTTATTGGGTAGCTCTTTTAGTCTACTACAAGTTTGCAAAATTTCATTTTAATTCTTTGTACTGGTTCAGAGAAAAGCTCAGAACAGTGAGCATATATCACTCCTTGTGGACCTAGTGGAGGGCAGCCATCTTCCATTTTTGCATTGGGGTGTTAGAATCATCCCCCATCAATGGTATGAGAGACATTTTGGAGGCTTGGAGACATCATTGGCATCATATTGAAGACTTGAAGGGATCAAGACAACTCATGGAAGCACAAGAAGGACTCATCAAAGCAAGAATACATCAAAAGGGGGCTACGTCGATCGAGATCTCAACTAGTCGAAGGTTAGCAAGGGAGAAGCTATCAAAAAGTAATATCCACACGTTCTAAAGCATAAAAGAACTTGAGGAGAAGCTAGAGGAGAATCTTAGAGCTCAGTATGGCTGAGTATAATGCACAAATAGAGAAGTTAGAGAAAGGCAATTATCAACCATGGAAATTTAGAGTTAGCAACTACCTTATGGGCAAAGGATTGTGGGGATTAGTGAGCGGCACGGAGCCAATGCCTCATGTACATGATCCACCACTTCAAAGGCAGGTCAAGGCACTTAATGAATGGATAGAAAGGGATAGGAGAGTCATATTCATTCTATCTCAACACATAGGCAATAGCATGATAGGGCATATACAAGACTTGGACACATCCAAGAAGGTTTGGGAGACATTGGAGAGATTGTACTCTTCATCAACCAAGGCAAGGAAGATTCAACTCAAGAATGAGCTGAATAATCTTAGGAAATCACCAAGTACTAATGTAAATGAGTACATTTTGAAGGTTAAGGAACTTGCAGATGATTTCAGCTCAATTGGGAGCCCAATCGAAGACGATGATCTTGTTGCACACACTCTCAATGGCTTGAGAGAGGATGAAAGGTGGAAAGCATTCACCACATCAGTCTATGTGAGGGATTCGCTACCAGAATTTCATCATATTAGTCACATTGATGGTGAACAAGGAGATGAACCAAGGAGGTTCACAATCAAAGGGCAGCCAAGCCCAAGTTTTCTATGTCGATAGAGGCAAAGGCAAAAGAGGTGGAGAAAAATCCCAAGGTAGAGGGAGAGGAAGGTCAAGCTCAAGCTCAAGCAACCAAGAAGGCTCCAACCAAAGCTATGGATCAAGAGGAAGAGGAAGGAGTAGAGGAAGAGGAGGAAGATCACATGGAAGAGAAACATCCAATGGAGAATGCTACAATTGTGGAAAACCGGGCCATTATGCAAGAGATTGTTGGTCCAAAGGAGGAGGCAATCAAGGATACAAAAGGAGCCAAGGTAATTATGCTAGTACTTCAACAAATTCAGAAAATGAGAACTCGCTTATGATGTATGGTTCAAGTGAAAGAGTCAATTCAGATTTTACATGGTACATTGATAGTGGTTGTAGCAACCATATGAGTTGCAATAAAGATGTTTTCTTTAATTTACTTTCACCCGTCACTCAAGGACATGTAGAGACAGGGGATGACATTGAGCACAAGATTACACATGTGGGAGATGTTGCATTGAATGGATCTCAAAGCTCCAAGGTGTTGAAGGATGTGTTGCATGTGCCAACCATCACAAAGAACTTGGTTTCAGTAGGTCAAATGGTTGAAAGAGGTTATGAGGTGAGGTTCAATGAGCAAGGATGTTTTGTTGAAGAACCCATGCAGGACTACAAGCTCATAGCAAAAGGAAAGAAGCAAGGAAGACTCTTCACCATGGAGGTAAAGCCATCAACCCCTCACACTGTCTACTTGTCAATTGGAAATAAACAGATTGCAAAAATCGACTTATGGCATAAAAGAATTGGGCACATAAACTTACAAAGGATGAAGGACATGCAAAGGAAGGGATTGGTGAGTGGTCTACCTAATCTTACATCTTAGAATAGCAACATTTGTGCCATGCTTGTCAATTAGGAAAACAAAGCAGATTGCCATTCAAGAAAGGGAGCACATGTGAGCAATGAAGTGTTGAATCTCATACACACAGATGTATGGGGACCTACAAGGGAGCCATAGATTGGAGGTAATAGATATTTTGTCACATTTATAGATGATCATTGAAGGTTTATTTGGATGTATTGCATGAATTCAAAGTCAGAGGTGTTTTACCACTTCAAGAGGTTCAAAAACCTAGTGGAGAAGGAAACATGGAAGTATATAAAGACTCTCAGATCGGATGGAGGGGGAGAGTATTTTTCAAATGAATTTTCAGATTTTCTACATGATCATGGCATCAAAAGTCAATCCACTTGCAGGTATACACCTCAACAAAATGGGGTGGCAAAAAGGAAGAATAGATACATAGCAGAAGTGGCTAGATCTTTGTTAAATGAAATGAATGTTCCTAACTCTTATTGGACTGATGCAACAAATACAGCCATATACATTATGAATAGGTGTCCAACCTCAGGAGTACATGGAGTTACACATTATGAAGCTTGGTGTGGTAAGAAACCCAATATTTCACATCTCAAGGTATTTGGTTGTGTGTGTTATGTTCACATACCTCAAGAATTGAGACACAAGTTAGACCTGAAGGTGGATAGGTGTATATTTCTTGGATATTCTTTAGAGAAAAAGGGTTTTAGATGCTATAACCCTTGCACCAAAGAGCTTAAGGTATCTAGGGATATAGTATTTGATGAGTTGCTGCCTTGGTATGGTAGCAAAGATGTGTTACAGGTTGACGATGCATATGAAGTCGAGAAGAAGTTCAAAGAGCAACAACAAAGCATGGAGATAAGTGGTCCAACCACTTCTAGCACCATCAGAGGAGAGTACTACATCAGCTTGGCATGGATGGACAAGATATGAAGCTCATTCAAGTGAAGGAAGTAGCAAAGGAAAGCAAAAGGCAAATGACGAAGACCTTCGATGGGTAGAAATAGAATCTACAAGTGATGAAGATATGGAAAAAATAGAAACTGTGGGATTTAAAGCATCTAAACCAAGAGGAGGAGATTCCTACCGACTAATGGTGAGGTAAGGCCATCCAATAGGGTTAAATACCTTGTTCAAAGGTTAACTTATGATTCATTCATTACAAGACACTATGCCTACATGAGTCAAGTTATAGCTTGTGAAGAACCTAACTTTTTTGAAGAAGAAAATAAGCATAGGGAATGGATTGAAGCCCTGGAGGAGGAATTCAAAGCACTTTAAGAAAATGATACTTGGTCATTGGTGCCAAGAACAAAGGACATGAAAGTCATTGGCAACAAACGGGTGTACAAGGTAAAGAGGCATGCAGATGGGAGCATCTCTAGGTATAAAGCAAGGCTAGTTGCCAAAGGTTTTGCTCAAACCTATGGAATAGACTTTGAGGAAACATTTAGCCTAGTAGCCAAGATGTCCACCATCAGAAGTTTGATTGCAATTTCAGCCTCAAAAGGTTGGAAGATGTACTAGTTGGATGTGAAGAATGCTTTCCTAAATGGAGAGCTTGAAGAGGTAGTCTTCATGGACCAGCCCCAAGGCTTTGAAGATGAGAGGTTTCCACATCATGTATGTAGGCTAAAGAAGGCTCTTTATGGACTCAAGCAAGCCCCAAGAGCTTTGAACCAAAGACTTGTGGACTACTTAGTAAAATGTGGACACAATCAAAGTCATGCAGACCCATCACTCTTTGTGAAGAAGGAAGGTAGCAAAATTGTTTTCATTTGTATATATGTTGATGATTTGATCATTACAGGGGATGATGAAGCCAACATCTAGGACATAAAGAGGAAGCTTGGATGTGAATTTAAAATCTCAGATTTAGGGATTTTACGGTACTTCCTTGGGACTGAAGTACTATATAAAGAGGAAGGTATATACTTGATGCAAAGGAAATACATTCTTGATCTTTTGAAGAAGTTTGGCTTGTGTGATTGCAAGCCTTTTTTAAATCCATTAGAAGTAAATGTTAAACCAAGTGCTCATGAAGGTGAAGAAGTGAAGGATGTGACCATGTATAGGTCAATAATTGGTTCTCTCCAGTATGCTACTATGACAAGACCTGATATTGCACATGTAGTTGGAGTGTTATCTCAATTTTTGCAAGCACAAAGAGTACCTCATCTTATTGCAGCCAAAAGAGTACTTAGGTACCTCAAAGGATCAATGAATGAAGGTCTATATTATCCATTTGATGATGGATTAAATGTACAAGCTTATTGTGATGCTGATTGGGCAGGTTCCAAAGATGACAGGAGGAGCACTAGTGGATATGTTATCATGCTAGGGAAGAAGACCATCTCATGGATGTCAAAGAAACAACCAACCGTGGCTCTTTCATCGACCAAAGCTGAGTATAGAGGCTTAGCACAAGTCTCATGTGAGCTTATGTGGCTCAAGAAGTTGTTTGTTGATCTTGATTTGCAGGTTAAGCAAGTACATATTTTTTGTGACAACATAAGTAGCATATGCTTGGCTCAAAATCCGGTGTTCCATGCAAGGTCGAAGCATGTAGAAGTGCATTACCACTTTATTCAAGAGAAGATCATGTCAAAGGATGTCAACGTAGAGCATGTCAATACAAAGGACCAATATGCAGATATGTTTACCAGAACATTGGATGGAGTAAAGCTACAACACTTCAAGGCATGCATTGGAATGAAGGACCTAGGCATTGAGACTTGAGGGGGAGTGTTGAAAATCAAGTCTCAATCATGCAAAAAGGCTCAACCATGAGTTTTGCGAGTGGACCAATCAAAAAGGAGGACCCAAAGTCGTGGAATAAAGTTAGAAGCTCCACCAAACTCAATGAAATTCAAATCTCATCAAATCAGCCACAAAAAGTGCACCTAAACTAATTACTGGGTGGTTGGCTAGATTGTAGGAAAAGTAAAAGTCTATATAAGCAACATCCCACCTTTGTTTCTTGAGTTATATGCATTCCACGAGTTTCCCACTTAGTTTAGTGAATTTATAAACTCTAGCAAGCAGCCCCCTTGCTTGCTTACCTCATTTTCTCATGATTTTGCTTTGCTCTATCTAGAGATGTAGTTAAGCTTTTCCAAATCTGATTGTAGCAGATTGCAGAGCATTGTTTGCTCTCTCATTGTACTCATTTTCATTGATTTCAAGATTCATTTGGTCTCTCATATTGTGCCCTGAACTTTATCAAAGTTTCAAGTTATTTGGTTGAGTGAGTTGTGAGAAATTGCCAACTTTGTGAAGGTATATCTTTGCACATAGGCAGAGAGTGTTGCAAAAAGGTAGCTCATTTTGCAGAGGGTGGTTCTCCCAGTTGGAATATCCATTTGAGATGATTTAAAGCTTATTGGGTAGATCTTATAGTTTTCTACAAGCTTGCAAAATTTCATTTTAAGTCTCTATACTAGTGCAGAGAAAAGTTCAGAACACTGAGCATATATCACTGCTTGTGGACCTAGTGGAGGGCAGCCATCTTTCATTTTTGCATTGGGGTGTTAGAATCATCCCCCATCAGTATGGGCACTGGATGTGTCTCATCGAGAGCTTCAAAAGGAACCCACTATTGATCATATTCTGAGTTTGGAGCTGAGAGAAAAGTCCATTTTTGTGCTTATTGCTATTTCATGTATTGTGACACCATTCCCACTTGTGAGAGTGATGAATGTGCATGATAACACTTATTTGCATTCCATAAAAGTTATTCCACTTCATTGACCATTGTGTATGTGCATGTCTTCATACACTCGGTTAGGTTCAAGATACTTCTTGGATTGGTAATTTAAATGTGTGATCCCCACTATATGCACTTGTTAGTAATAGAAGAATAGTCTCTTTCGTCACAAGTCCCTAAGTTCCTGCTTAGGTACACTGTTTTTTGGCACCATTGGCGGGGAAGTACAAGTCCAACCGAGGTACTCGCATGATGGTAAGAGCTCTTAGAAGAAGATACGAGTTGTGAAGAGGTGAATACTCTACTTTGGTAAATCAAATCTTTTTGCACTTATTACTTCGCACTTGGAAAGTGTGTGTAGTAAGTTAGTAGATTTATGAAAGAGAGTAGGAAGTAGGGAGGAGGAATAGTGTAGGTAGGTAGATTTCCCAAAATCACAAAAAAAAAAATCTTTATTTTTGTACCATTCAATCTTGGGTGAACCTAGGGTATAAAAGCTAAAAAATTCATTTGCAAAAATCTCTTTTCTATGCAAGTATCATGGAGAGAAGATGACCTATATCATGGTGAAGAGATCGCGCCCATTTGCTGCCTTAAGGAGAAGCTAATCAAGGAGAGAATCAAGAGAGAGCATCAGGGAGGTGAGACTACCTAAAATCCACTGCAAAAATCAAATTAAAACATCTGAAAACATGATCGCAGATGTGAACGGTATCACGGGGTAGATATCATGGGATAGAGTGAGGTTTTATTTTCCACAGACACATAGGGGGAAAGAGGAGAGCACAAGGATCACATATGTATAGAAACCTTCAAAAAATCCTTTAATTTGATTGAGTAAAGCCCAACTATCACGACTGGTTGAGTTCAAGTATCACGATACTTGAATTCCCGTGTATCACGATACCTGGAAAGTATCATGTATCGCCGATACCTCTTACTCCCCATGTATCATGATACCTTGGTATCGTGTATCGCCGGGTTGAGTATCACGACACATAAGTATCGTGTATCATGAGACTTCGTGAATGATACACGATACTTTGTGTATCATTTATGGTCGATCTCTAAGTATTTTGGATCACGACTATCTCGTATCACGATACAGGGGTATCATGTATCGTGCTGGTCATGTATCACGATATTATAGTAACGTGTATTATGCCCTATCGTGTGTCATGTATTGTCATTATTCTAGTATCATGTATCGTGTTGGTCGTGTATCGCGATACATAAGTATCGTGGGTTCCTTGAGTATCGTGTATCATTATATCCTCGTGTATCATGTATCGTGGTGTATAAAGTATTGTGTATCGTCTGTCCTTCAAGTATCGTGTATCATCCAAATCCTATATTGTGACCCGAGAGATATCGTTTATCACTAGAGGCCAAATATCATGTATCGTGGACATCCCAGGGAAGGAGAGTTTAAACTAGGCTAAGCTAATTCCTAGGATAAACATAAGCCTGAGAGACCTACAAAATTGACCAAGGTATTCAGTGGATGAACCTTCGATCAAGAGGTGTACTAGGAAGCTGACGTAGTGTCATATCTTCAACTCGGAGTGTAAACTTGCCTAGTGCCAATTCACAGTATTCTGACACTTCTAGTGAATCTGACGAAGAAGCCAGGGTGGCTTCGGAAGACATGCATAGCTCAGTTCCCTTGATAGGATTTATGTCCGTCATTGAAGGAGAATATAGAACCTCGCTGGAGTATGTGAACACCAATCAGCATGACCTACCAATTTATATTGATGGACTAAATAGAATTGTAGCTCGAATGAAGAAAGCAAATGAATCAGAGATAGTTCCTCGACCTGCAGTGAAATATAAGGGAGGGTTCTATATGGACAAAAGAGGAATGATTTATGCAGTGACCGATTGTCCGGAGACTATAAGTGAACCATGGGAAAATGAGAATGTGGACCATATTAGTGGGGAAGGAATAGAAGGATGGGTTTCTATACCCCGAGGCAAGTTTAAAGTAACCAGAGCTTGGAGAGGTGAAAAATTTCCTCAGGATGACGCATTGACCGATGTGTATATGGTAGCCGGGATGGAGAAATTACTACAAGCCCCTTCATCTTTGTGGGGGGAAAGTAGTAACCCAGTCACCATCTATGAGCTACAAGACCCCGAGGATCTTTTTAGAATCACTTACCTTGATACAAATATGAGGAATTACTGGCCCATCTCAGATCCAGAAAGAGCTTGATTAAAGTATCAAGGTATTACAGTGTTTCCTCCTAAAGACCAAGGATTTACCTCCCAGAATCCTCAAGGAACATACCAAACTTTTGCTCATCAGAACTTGGGGCAGGTCCGACAACAAGGCATCCCTACAAGGCCAATGTTCAGTTTCCCACACAAGGAGAAAACCCTAATTATCAAACCCCCAACCAATGGAGAGGCTAGGAATAGAAATCTAGTGCCTGAAAGGCCACCCTTAGGTAGGGGAGTTGGAGTTTAAGTCAGAAATCTAGCAGTTCCTGTTATACCCAGACCACCAAAACCAAGAAGAAGATTATGACCAATTCTAGTGGCCAAGTGTATGAGAAGTCACTATGATGGGTCCAGAGAACCTTATAATCACATAGCTGAATTCAAGCAAGTGATTCGTGCCGAACAAGTGGAAGATTTTATGATCCAATATGAGTCATTTGGATTGACCCTTACGGACACCACTTTGGCCTAGTTCCAACCTCTTGAACCCAATCAATTCCTAAATATGGAACAAGTATTTTAGGAAATGATTGAAGAATTCACTAAGATGGGCATTAAGAATAACTCTTCATCATTGATTCATAGTTTCAAATAGTCCCCTACGGAGTCAGTATGATTGGCGGCTAGGAGATTTAAGCAATATTTAGATAGATGCCCCATAGAAGAGAGGCCCACCCAACACAAAATGATTTCATTATTGCTTAGAAGGTCTAATCAATGGATCCCTGAGAGCATTAGTCTATGTAAAGAGATTCCAAACCTTGAGTGAATGCTTGAAGGAATGTATCGATCTGGAGGATAACCTATCTAAAGACTTGAAGATTCCCCAAACCAAGAGTAAGAACGAGGATAGTTCTAGTAACATCACTAGTACTAGCAATAACGTAGAAGAAATTGTTGACTTAGTGGCCAAGATGTTAGGCGTGTAGGGACAAAAGAACTACCCCAAACCCCCTTTGCGAATGCCGATGCTAAGGAGATGTGTACACTGTGGAGGGGATCATCCCTCTCACATATGCAATATGGGAATTGTTCCATCAAATCCCTACATATATAACCATCCTCGAGTATAGAATCAAGCCTAGTACTGCAGTATTGAACAAAAATATACCAAACACAGTGCTGATAAATGTCCTTACAATAGACAACCTAGACCAGTTCAACCACCACAATTCAAGCCATATGGATACCCAACTAGAGGCCCAAAAAGGGAGTTTCCCAGGCACTCTCAGTACCAAAATACATCTTTGAATCAACGTGCTTATGAATACCCTAGATACAACCCACCACAGCCGGTCCTGGGACAAAAACCACCCCATCCTCAGAATGTAGTCCTAGTGAAATTGGCCCAAGTTGAAGAAAACATAGAGAGAGCCCTAGTACCAACTACTCCTTTGACTGGCATGGATAACTACAATCAATCCTATGACCAGTCCTGGGGAGATTACTATGCATATGAAACGGACACTATGAATTACGAACAGGCCTATGAGTAGTACTCTATGATCAATCATACGGATATGGAGCTGAATATGCGACTCTAATGTACACCAACCCTAGAGCCCATGCACCTTCTAGTCTTGTGATTAGACCCTCAATCCCTCGAGGACCATGCTATTGATGTGGAGGAGACCATTTCATTAGGGAATGCACGTTGCCCTACCAACCACCTCACAAGGTTTGGGAAGGATATTTTAGCAATTGCGAAAAAGAACATTTGTTTAGGGATTGTCTGAAAAAACCTAACAAAATGAACCACACCACCCAAGTGAACATAGTAGAGGTAGTAGAGCCTTCAGGAAGTGACAAAGAATATATAGTGCCCTTGAAGGCAATTACAAGAGCAAGAGCCAAAGAAGGACTGGAAGACTTAGACTCTATTAGACATGAAACCAACAAACTAGAAACTCCACTACCTCAAGTAGTGCTAGATTCAGAAGAATCGGAAGAAAATTCAAAGGAAAAATGGACTCAAAGATGGAAAGCTCAACGAGAGAAGCTAAGAAATAAGTGGACTCAACAAAGAGAGGAAAAGAAGAGCATAGAGGAGTCAAATCACATTGCAACTCCCACACTGGGAAAGGATTTTAGTACTAGGGCAAAGGAGCAATGTAAACAACAAGCAGGGTCAGTGCTAGTTGATCCCATGCATGAAGATCTAGCCATGTGGATAAACTCTTATCAATCTAGGATGAACGCAGGACCAAGTGTCGAACAACATGAAGTGAGTTACCCAAGAGGGGATTTAGAAAGAGAAAGCTAGCAATCTGTAAGAAATTGATAGAATCAGCTCAAAACACCCTGAAGAAACCTATACAAGACCTTCTAGAAACAAGGATACTTGATATAGAATTTCAAGAAGGTTTAAGAGCTCATGACCCTCTAGAAGGAAGAAGGATTGTGGAGAAAGCAGGAAGCATAGCCACCAAAAATCCTCAAAGAAGTTTGATAATTCTCAAAGTAGAAGCTAATTGGCCAGAGGATTTATGGGCTAAAGTCCAAGAAGAGAGATGGAGAAAAACCAAGGAAATTTACCCACCCTTCGAAGAGTTGGATGCTGATGAGAACTCAGGAATGATAAATCACGAAATGAATTATAAGGAAGGTGCGGATGGAATGGAAAGCATGGACACACTACCAAACTACATGGGAGAACATGAACGGAATTCTGAACTTTATCATGCCCCAACAGTGAGAATGAAAGGGAAAGGACTTTCTAGCAAGACATCAGACATAGCATGAAAGTTAAAGGAGACTAAGGTGCAATGTTCGATATCCTGAGAGGAATTACTTAAAATCAAACCACAAGTATGGGGCAAATTAGCTAAGCAATTCATGTAGAGAGAAGTAAAAGCAGTTAACAGGGAGGCCAATGAAGATACACATACAATTCAAATTCCTATAGATAAAGTGGGAGACTTAAGTGAAGGTGATGAAGGTAATACATGTCTACCCATCACTTTTCGAGGTTACACCACAAAGGCAATCCTAGACACAGGAGAAGGAGTAGGAATAGCTATGAAGAAAATATGGGAGAAGTGGAGAAGACCAGTGTTATGACCCACAAGAATGAAATTACAATTGGTTGATGATCACACTAAAAAACCCTTGAAAACGCTAGAGAATGTAGTGCTTACAACATGTGGAGTCAATTTTGAACACACATTAGCCATCTATCAATTTGAGAGAGTTAGTAATTATGAGATGATCTTGGGAAGACCCTTTATGAGACAACTAAGGGTAGTGCAAGACTTGGGTAGAGATGCTATATATCTACAACATAGGGGCACAATGACAAGAATAAACCTCCATACATACGCTTATCAAGATGTCCCACCTTTACAATGGAACTCGATACATAGAGAAGAGGATGACCTATCAGTCCATAGTGCACGATATGAAGAACAATCTTGGATGCATGAGGATACCCAACTATGGATGCGTAAGGCAGCTAAGAGGGAGCACAAGAGGAGACTATCATGGCAACAAGGCTGTGGAGTCTCTCGGCCTATAGAAGATCTAGCATATATGCCACAAGTATTCTCGGATGAAGAGTTTGAACCCCACGGATGGATGGAAATATTGGCCACGTTAGATGTGTGTGTCAATGAGGAATTCTTGAATCTAAACGAGTGCACAAATAAGGAGGGGTACGATGTAATTCTATACATGGTTGTGCTATGAAACTCGAGAAGAAGGACTTCAGTTAGAAAAAGAACACAAAGAAATAGAGACGAGAAACAACTCTTTCCAAGAACAAAAAAAGAGTCTGAAAGATATCCATTTAGAAGGGATCAACGGAGAAGAGAATATACCATGAGAGCAATTCGAGACCCCTGAACATTTTAAAAGTACGAGGTGGAGGAAAGGAAGATATCTATCCAAATGCCTAAACGAGAAGCACATGAAGGAAAAGCATACGATAATAAAGAACATACAAAAAAAATTACGGTGACCATAGAAGGAGAAGAGGAAAGATGTACCTTCATAGGGAAAGATGTGTCAAAAAGCAAAGAACAAGATCTTATAGAGTTGATTCAAGACTATAGGGACCTATTTGCTTGGACTTACAAGGACTTAAAAGGAGTGGATCCCTCTATTTGTTCCCATCGTATTCCCATGAATCATGACACTAAACTATCCAAACAATGACCATATACATACAATGATGTGTATTCAGCCAAAATTAAGGAAGAAATAGACAAACTATTGGCAGCAAGATTCATTTACGAAATCGAACACACCGAATGGGTATCGCCTTTGGTAGTAGTGCCAAAGAAAAATGGGAAACTTAGGGTGTGCATCAACCTCAAAAAAGTAAATGCAACCACCATTTGAGACAATTACCCCTACCCATTACAGATCACCTCTTGGAGAGGGTGGCATGCAAGGAAGTTTATAGCTTCGTTGATGGATTCTCTAGCTACAACCAAGTTGCAATTTCCCTAGAGCATCAACACAAAACGGCATTTGCCACAGAAAGGGGAATGTATGCATTTAAGGTTATGCCGTTTGGGTTAACCAATGCACCATCTACCTTCCAGAGATTGATGTGTCATGTATACTTCCACATATGGAAGTATATGTGGACAATTTGTGCACATATTTCGAATAGCGAGTAGACCACATACCAGAGTTGAGGAGAATTTTTGAGAAGTGTAGATAATATAGAGTCTGTTTAAATCCAAAAAAATGCATCTTCATGGTAAGACAAGGAAAAATTTTGGGTCATATAGTGTCTATCAATGGAATATCCACTGATGAGGACAAGGTCAAAGTTATTCTAGAACTACCCCGACCAAAAAATGCAAAGGAAGTACAAGCATTTATGGGACACTATGGATACTATTGAAGATTTATCCACATGTATGCCATAATTGCCAGACCTCTATATGGCTTACTAACTCAGTTCAATTGGACTGAAGATTGTGAGAAAGCATTCAATGACTTGAAGAGCAAGCTGAGTTCAGCGCCTATTCTAAAGGTACCAAATTGGAAGAAACCATTTCATATCCATGTGGATGCTTCCAAATTTGTCATAAGATGCATCTTAGCACAGCTGGAAGATGAAGGAAAACTTGATCACCCTATAGCTTGTTCTAGCAAGAAACTCAATCAAGCTGAACGTAATTACACTACCACTGAACAAGAAGGGTTAGGAATGGTAAAGAAATTTTGGCATTACTTATTAGTGAACAGATTCAAGTTCTTTATTGATCATCAAGCCCTACCATACCTAGTCAATAAACCCTATAACACGGGAAGGCTAGTGAGATGGTTCCTTTTATTAATGGAATTTGATTTTTGAAGTTGTGGTCAAGAAAGGAAACATGCACGTCAGAGCTGATCATCTCTCTCGAATGACACACGGAGAACCCTTGACTAGAGTGGTGGATGACTTGCCTGACACTTATCTTTTCAACTTAGAAATTTGTCCATAGTGGGCTGAAAAATTGATACCTATACTCACCCATGGACCTAGTCATCGGATTAATTCAGGTAACGCCTAGGAATTATGAAAGACCCAAAATCTTCACATTATAGCAGGAAGCCTATACCACCAAGATTCTAATGGACTTCTCCTGAGGTGTGTAGACAAGGAAGAACAAGAAAATTTGTTGAAACACGCACACATAAACCCATGGAAGAAGCATAGAAGTATCAGTGGTACAATACAAGAATTAAAAGGAGCAGGAGTGTATTGGCCAGGGATGCCGAAGGATGTTCACCGGCATGTAATGAGTTGTCTCAAGTGCCAAGAAGAAAGACCGGAGGAGAACTTGACGCTATGTTATTCCACAATAGCACCTAGATGGAGTTTGCCTTTAGTGAAATTCTTAAAGACACGTGAGTACCCGAAAGGAGCAAGCCTCGCAAGAAAATGAGCTCTCGAGGAGCAGAGTAAAGATTATACCCTCTTAGGGAAACAACTATTTAGAAGCAGTCAAGATAACCAATTACAACTGTGTATACATGAAGACAAGTATATCCATGTATTGGAGATGGCCCATACTAGGGCAGCAAGAGGTCATTTTTCGACTGATAAAACTGCAAAAATGATTCTCTTTGCTAGATTATGGTGGCCAACTTTATACCACGATGCTACGACTTATGTTCAAAGATGCGATGTATGTCAAAGAACAAAATATCTGATACAAAGAGATGAGATGCCATTATGACCTATGATCAATGCTAGAGCTTTCACTAAATGGGGTATGGATTTCAATGGACCAATTAGCCCCCCAGCCAAAGGGTCTCATGCGGAGTACATAATCGTAGCCACGGATTATTTAACCAAATGGGTAGAAGCAAAGGCCACTAGGAAGAATGATGCAAGAACCACAGCCAAGTTCCTTTTTGAGAATATATTCACAAGGTTTGGGCTACCCATTGAAATTGTGAGTGATTAGGGCACACACTTTATTAACGACGTGATAGAGACTTTGATGAATGAATTCCTAGTAATTCATAAGAAATCAGCCCCTTATCATCTGCAAGCCAATGGACAGGCTGAAAGTTCCAATAAAGTGTTTTGTACCATTTTAACCAAGATAGTAAATAGTAAATTATCAGATTGGGATAAGCAATTACATCATGCCATTTGGGCCTTTCGAGTTGCATATAAGACAGCTATAGGCACAACACCTTTCAATCTCGTGTACGAACAAAATACAATCTTACCAATTGATTTTTTGATTCCTACTCTTTGAGTAGCTGAAAGATATGAGTGGACTGGACATGAATTGTCCCAACAATTGGATCAGATTGAAAGATTACATGAAACTAGAGTACATGTAGTAGTAGGTATTTATGTGGCCAAGAGGTGACAAAAGGCCTACTATGACGCCCATATCAAAGATAAGGGACTCAAAGAGGGTGACTTAGTCCTGCTGTACACCTTGAAACAACACGCTAAGAAATTGCAAAAGAGAGGACATGGACCATTGATAATTAACCGTATCTCTACAAGTGGAGCAGTGAACCTAGCTATGCTAGATGGAGAAGTCTTACCAAACTACATAAGCGGTTGTCGTGTGAAGAAATACTCAGAGCCCATAATGGATGAGATGATGAGTAGATTACTTAAAGCAAGACATCAGAAGGAAGAAGATGAGAGAATAAGAGAAGAAGCAAGGCTCGAAGCATTGGAACACATAAGAAAATGAAAAGAATGGATGAGAGAAAGGGATGAGAGATATTGCCAAGGAGAGGAGCCTATGCCCATGGCCAACTATAGGACAACAAAACCTATGACCATAAGACCACAAGTCAGACAACCCTACCTTAATTTGGGAATAGGAACGGAAGAATACCACCTGGTAGATGTGTTGATTGATACTGGAGCAGCATTAAGTTGCATACGCTTATGTTTAGCTAAACAATTAAGTGTCTCACTTAATCCTACTAAGGCCTACATGTGGGGCATAGGAGGAAACACCATTGAATGTGTAGGGGAGGCTAGCCTATCTCTACACCTAGGTAACAACTCAATGCCTCAAAAATTTTTAGTTTGCCAAGATGATGACCTAATGGAAGAACTAGTGTTATGTCAAGACTGGATATAAGAATTCAAAGTAACAATCTAGTTAGCCCTAGGTTACATATCTGCGAAGATTGGACACAGAGAAGTCTTTAGTCTATTAGATAAAAAACCTCTAAAGATGATTAGTATGAAACGTAAAAGTGATGAATGTGTGACTGCATATGACAGTAAGCCGCCGGAAAGGAACTCATAAATTTTGTAATATATATTCTGAAAAGTCGCACGCATGATGTAAAGGCGTAGCGCAAAGTTGTAACCCTTGAGAGATTAATAAAAAGAGTCGCGTGAAGCAGAAGGTAGAGTCACCGGACTGTTTGTCTGGGCGAGAGCCGAAAGCGAAGCGCTGTTACCAAAACTCTGTGTAATCTGAATCTGTTGTCAATTCTGTTCATTAAGTCTAATCATTAAGTGAAGTTCAATGAAGTGTTAAGAAAATTGATTAACGCGATAAGTAAAGAAGTTATACAGCAACTGTCGGGTGTGGAAGTGTGTTGAAGAATGCATTCGAAACAGTATTGGGAAGATAATCCGATTTAGCACGTTAATTCGGTGAAGTAGTATACTCTTAATCTGTAGATTTGGGAAAATACAAATAGGGCCTCTGTTTACAAACCCCTAACGATCCCAAGAACCCAGACTTGAATTAAACTTTAAACAGATAACTTAATCCAAAGTTTAAGTTTAACACTGGCGTCGTCTGTGGGAAATGGAGTAGTCGTTTGCCTCAAAAATTAAATCCTGAGGAAGAATTCTTTGATATATGCCTGTAACACGTTCCGGTGAATCATACCCCAAATACCGCAGAGATCAACATCCTTCGGCAATTCCAAACTTATTAGGAACACCCCGTGGTGGTAGAAATGCAGGACAATCAAGTCCAGTTGCAGAAGGTTCAGTACAGCCAGCCAGCAACAATTCTGGTGGTAGTTTGGTAGCACACGACGAGAATTTGGTGCGTTCCGGTGCGAGTCCGGTACCTTCTGGAGAAAGTACGGTGATTTTTGGTTGTACAGAGGCGTAGTGCAAAGACAGTTCCGCATTATCTGGTCAGAATTCGATCACTTTCGGTGACAGGTTCCTGTTATCTGGAGAGAACGTTTCCGGTGACAGTGTAGTCTGGTCCGGTGAGAATTCGGCGAGTTTCGATGAGAGTTTGGTATTACTTGGTGGCGATTCGAAGTTTTTCAGTGAAATTGCGGTGCTATTTGGTGGACACCTACTGTGTTCATCATTTTTTGGTGCACGATTAGCTAATTTTGACACTAAACTTGAGGAAGAGCTGATAGATTTGGAGTTAAGCAATCGGTTCAACGATATTTTAGGACTGAAAAGTGAGCAGGTTGACCATACAGTCCAGGAAGATCAAGAGATACCTCCCCAAAATTCAGGTAACAACAACAACACCACTAACAACAGTACCATGAGTGGCTCACAACAACAACAACAAACACTGCCACAACCGCAACCACAACATCAGCAGCAACAGGTTATCCCACCACGCTCGGTACCAGGGGGGTTACATACACCAAATTTGGAGGTTTTTCGAGGGATGATCCCGATGCGCATGTGCGGACCTTTGACATTAATTATGCAGTTTTGAATTATTCAGCAAACCTTGCATATAAAGCTATTGTGTTCCAGTCGACTCTTGTTAATGAAGCTACACGATGGCTAATTGAATACAATTTAAACCACTTCCGACAGTATGATGATGTGAAGGATGCCTTTCTGCAACGATTTTGGTTAAAGAAAAACCTAGCCAAAAATTTTGACTACTTACAGAATAATAGGCAGAAACCACACCAAAATGTACAGGATTATGCCACGCTATTTCGGACACATTTATGGAAGTTGCCACTCGTGCATGCTAATTTACCAGACGACGTTATCACTCAGTGGTTCATCAACATATTAAAGCCCCAATTGAAGCAGATTATGATCATATGGTGTGTGGGCGGAATGTCTTTGGATGTCATCATCGCTATGGCATTACAATTAGAAAACAAGGTAGGTGGATTCACCGAAGACCTAGAGTGGCTGAAAGTGTCTAGGCAATCCAACGAGGACCCTTTGAAACAAATTTACTGTACCAAATGCAAAAATCCAGGGCATAGCAGCTTGACATGCGCTCTGAATCAACTGTATTGTGCCATTTGCCATACAACAGACCACACCATAGAGACTTGTCCGTATAATGCAAAGGTACAGAATAGCGCTACTGTTAATGTCATTATTCAGGAACAAGGGCATTCGGCCAGCCATTATGTCCCACCACAAATGAGGAATACCCAGTACCAGGGATACAAGAATTACTGAGGACGATGCTCAAATAATTTTGGACAAGCTAGAGAAAGACCTAAGGTAAGCTTTGCACACAGTGTGCAGAGATAGATCAGGACTTGAAGGGGAAAGACCTAAAAGGGAGAGATAGCGAGCACATTGGCATCAAAAAGATGAACATGATTTTCCATTGCCTAGACCCCGAGAGTACCCAAGAACTCTTAGACCCTCTCAATGAAAAACTACTTTGATGGGTTTGGAGATCCTTATGATAATGTGGTTGAGTTCAAACAAATGTTGAGAGCTAAACACGTTGAGGACTTATTCATCCAATTTGAGGCATTTGGTTTGACTCTTAAGGGTACTACTTTAGCTTGGTTTCAACCCTTGAATATTCATAACTATCAAGATATAGGTCAACTGCTAGAGGAATTCATCATAGAATTTTCCAAGAGTGGCATCAGGCATAACACATCATCCTTGATCCATAGCTTCAAGCAGACACCCCAAAAAATAGTTCAGCTAGCTGGGCACAGATTTAAACAATATGTGGAAAGATGTCTAACACTTGAATTACCTACACAAGTAAAGCAAGTTTCCTTGTCTTTAGATGGACTTCTAAGCAGGAAACTCAGATCATGTGTATCTCAAGGAACCAATCACACTAGATCAATGCTTGAGAATGCGCATAGACATAGAAGAAAACTTGGGTTAGGAGTTAGAATTGTCCAAACTCTATAAGGATTCTGACAGTTCTACTATTCATACTTCCAAAACCTCCACTGAGATAGATGAGATAGTTGAGTAGGTTGTCAAGAAGCTAGGAGTTTAAAATAGAAAAACACCCAGGGTCCCCTCATTGAAGCGATGTTACAACTTTGGAGGAGACCACATGCTTAATGTTTTCCCAATGATGGCTCAACCCCAAGGAAACCCTAATGCTCCATATTGCACTATTGAGAGAAAATACACAAACCACACGGCTCAAGATTATCCCTACAATACACAGGCTATTAGACAAACTTATCAGCAACCTTACCAGCAAGGAAGGTATTCGAATTAATACCAGCAGCCATACAATAGGCCACAATTAGTCCTAGGAAACCAACCACCACCTCCTACCAATGTGATTCTTGTTAAGTATGTAGTGACAGAGGAGAAGCATTATAGAGAATTAGTGCCAATGACCCCTTTGGTCTCATAAAATGACCCTCATGCTCATAGTTCTGACTATTCCCATGAAGATATTCCATAAGCTTATTACATAGAGTCACCTAAGCATAGTGAGACTTATCCATATCAATAGGAGACACCATATACAAAACCAAATTGGGAGCCAGAATACTCCAATGTCATGTATACGAATCCTAACCCCAGGCCTCTAATGAGACAAATGAGACCACAAGACCCTAGAGGACCATGCTTTAGATGTCACGGTGACCATTTCATTCATGAATGTCCCCACCCACCGGCTCGAGGACAAGGATAGAACATAACAATACAAGGCTTTTGTCCTAAGTGTGACAAAGACCATCTCTCGAGAGATTGTCCAAGGAACCCCTCTAGTGCACCCAATGTTACACCCATTAATGTGGTAGGATTAGTGGTGGATTCAAGTTCAAGTAGCATTAATGTGGCTCCTATATAGGGCACAATCCTTACAACAAGCAAAACCAATTGAACAATCAGAGTCAAGTGAATCAAGAGAGCCTAGTAAAAGGAAAACAAGAACATGGAACGATACCAGAGAGAAGTCCAATCATAAGTAGAATAAAAAGCCATCATGTTGGCATCCTCTGGGAAGAAGCAAGTACGAGCATACATGCAGATCTAGCACTGAGGCAAGCCATCAAATTTTTTCAATCCTTACATGATTTTAAAAGTGATTCTCATCACTAAAAACCATTGTAAACACCGTTTCACCTTTTTGTAGTTCCATTTTGTGCAAGCCAAGGAGTCCTTGAGCTTGAGGAGCTTTAGAAGTAATGGCCTGCCAAGTTTCATAATTGTCAGAGCTCGTTTGAGCCTCCAAACTAGCTTAGGGACCTAATTTTAAACTAGGCCGGACACTAGGTCTGAACAGGACCAAAGCTAGTCAAAAACTATAAATAGAGCTAGAGAGCTCATTTTTGAGATTAGCTTGTTGTAGAATTGAACTTGTATGAGAACTCTTTTGCAATAGAAGTGATTCCATTGTGTCTCTCTTTGTTCTTGCCTTGTGTGCGCGTGTGTGTGTATGTGTGTGCATGTTGGTGTGCTTCTCACTCACACACTTGTGCCATCACTTGTTCGAGGTCTTCATACCATCCTCATGTCTTCCCGGATTGACATTAAAGAAGGTGCTACTCATCACTGAGCTACACCAAATTTTCATGCCGTTATTGGGGATCCGAGCTTTGAGGACAAGCGTGTGATGGTAAGACGTAGAGAGGGCGTGTTGGAAAGATAAGTAGTAGGTTATTTTTTATTTTTTACTAATTTTTTTCCCCATCTTCATCTCCATTTCCATCTCCATCTCCGCTCCAGACCATCTCCACCTCTCTTTCATATTCCCACTCCCATTCCATTCACCTCATTTGCATAGTGAGAGTTTGAGAGAGAGCAAGAGTGCATTGTTGTTTTTGTGTGTTTTTTGCATGATTCTTGCAGGTGTCAGTAGCATCACCATCCCCAGCAAGCTCTACAGGTATGGAATTCATCTGCGCAAGCCCTGAGTCATCGACCTTGAGCTATCACGACATACCAAAAAAATCAACCCTAATGAGAATCTAAGTGCAGCACGACATAGTGCACCCTGAGAGCTCCGAGGATCACTAGGTTGATCAGTAGAATTCACCATATTCCGGTCTATCGCGACACACCCAAGTATCACGACACACCCGTCTATCATGACACACCCAAGTATCGTGACACACCGAGATATCACGACACACTGAGGTATCACGACACACTGAGGTATCGCAACACACCCATCTATCGCGACACACCCATCTATTGCGACACACCCATCTATCGCGACACACCCATCTATCGTGACACACCAAAGTATCGTGACACACCGAGGTATCGCGATACACCCATCTATCGGGACACACCCATCTATCACGACACACCCATCTATCGCGACACACCCATCTATCACGACACATCGACCCGAGCTATCACGATACACTGGCTTTATGCATAATTTTTTATGGGGTGTAATTGTGTAATTGTGGTAATTTTGGGCTTGATACTGACAAATAGGGGCTACCTTAGAGCCTTATATGTGGGCAAAACAACTAGAAAACCTTAGATAAATTCATGAACCCTGAGAACCTGTCTTGACCCCCAAGTGCCTGAATGGTCCTAACTCCGCCATACAAACTCCGATTGATGAGATTTTGGTCTCATTGGAAAGCTCGTTGAGAATCCTTCGTGAATCTCAACTGGTTTTTGGAAAAATCATATGTGGAGGTTTAGAACGTGTATTTTTAAGTTGGCCATTAGGAGGGATTAGGTGGTCATAGGATTCTGGGGGTGCAGAGAGTTATTCTAAGGGGGCCCTATACTTTTTGATGTGTGTGTCTGTCAATCCATTGTGATAAGGGCAATATTAACTTGTGAACCTTTGCACGAGCATTGTGAGAAATCAAGGCATTCAAAGCAAGCTAGCAAGAAAGAATACCAAGCTTGGGAGAGAGCTTCCTGGGCTTGTGTAGCGATCGGAGCAACAAGTGATTGGAGGTTGGAAGTTCTCTCAACCCCCTTTGTCAATTCCTAGCCTAGGCTAAGTGCGACTTAGGTGTGGTGAGTAATTAGAGCGATGCTAGGCACGAATCAAGTCCAAGAGAACTAATCAACTAAGTGAAAGCATTAAGTAGGTCTTAAGTAGGAAAACCCTAAGGGACAAAAGTAAACTTGAATCGATCAATTATCAAGTGTGAATTTCACTTAAGTATTCCTGACGACGTGATTTCAAACAAGAACTTAACACAATAATCAAATAAAAAGAACAAAGTGATTGATAAGAACTAATCTGCAACGAGATTGTACTTGGGACTAGGGGGGACAAAAACCTGAGGTACAAGCCTGAGAAGCCTAACAAAGTGGGAGCACTTACCATCTATGAATTCAAAGATCTCGACAGTCCAAGCAAAGTGACCTACTTAGATGACGCTTCAGAGAGGATCTTTGTGGTCTCTGATCATGGGAGACATGCCTACACTTGGAAGGGTGAATTTTTTTTTCCCCAACCTCGATCTGCTGTGTCTTATGGTCACCAAGGAGCTGGAACATCTCAAGCTCATGGGACTTAAAGAGAAAGGAGTAGAGATAGACCCGACGTGAGCTTTGCTAACCCATTAGGAAGAGAAAGGATGCGAACAAAAACGGATAGAGAAGTAACTAAGAGATCTAGAGTCCCAAGAAACTCCCTCCAACCCATCACCTTCCATTTTCCAACCTTCTAATCCACTACACGTAACCCACCCACCACCCAGAGTAGGATCAGTCCTAGCCGATCCCACACCTGAGGATCTAGACGTGATGCTTAAAGCATATCAGGCCAGAATCCAGGAAGGGCCAAACGTGAAAGATCATGACAAATGTTACCCTAGAGCCGATCTAGAGATAGAGAGAACAAAACTTTGTGCTAAGATGGTAGAATTGGCACAAGCTATGTTTGAATCCAGTCGCTTGTTCAATGGCTCTAGCTCCACTAGAACACCATTGCATTTTGATGGTCTATTAGATAGATTGGAGAGGTTACTTGCAAAGTCTGGAATAGGAGCCACCTCCCAGGCTAAGGAGAGGGCAAGTGATAGAATAAGCATTCCTCCCCAAGAAGCTTATGTGCCTAACTCCACCAAACCAGGCACCTCTTCTTCTATAAATTGGTATTCATCAGAATTCCTAGGAGAGATTCAAGAAGAGAAATGGGCTAAAGAAAGTGAAGACCCGCCTCCAATTGAAATTGTGGATGACGCGCACGATCAATTCCCACAAGACATTCCTTCCATTTATGGAGAGCAGGAGAGTGCCCAATATCATGAGAGGTTAGACTTTGAGTCTAATTCCTTGCAGGAATTACCCCATTTCATAGGCCCCTGGGAAACTAAGTCTACTTGCATGAGAGCACCCACGGTCATGATAAGAAATGAAGACTCTATCATACCTAGGAATACGGAGGTAGTAAAGAACACTAAAGTACAATCTCACTTTAGAAGAGCTACTCAAGGTTAGGCCAGAATTGTGGAAACATGTAGCCAAACAAGTGCCAGACGTAGTGAAACCTTATTCCCAGGTAGGATCGCATAGAACGGTGCCAGAAATACCCTTGGACAAGATAGGAGACATGAGCAAGGGAGAAGAAGGAAATACCTATCTTCTTGTTACCCATCAGGGGTACACAACCAAGGCAATTTTGGACTCAAGAGCCAGAGTTGCAATTGCTACCACTTCCCTATGGAAGTGTTGGGGCAAGCCAGCACTCAGGCCGATGAGAATGAAATTGCAGATGGCCGATGGTCACATTGAGACACCCTTAGGATTGCTAGAAGAATAACTCTCACTACATGTGGTGTTGAGTTTGAGCATACTTTTTCTATATGTGACTTTAGCAAAAATTAGGCCTATGAGATGATTTTGGGAAGACCATTTATGTGACAATTGCAAGTGGTATAGGATTGGGGAACCAATTCTTTGTATTTGCAACACTTAGGTGTTACAACCAAAGTCAATCTCAAGGATTACTCTCATAGAGATGTCCCTCCATCCAATGGAATCCCATCCATAGAGCCAAGGATGACACGGAGTCAGTGCACTCCATAGGATCAGGATCCTCATGGATGCATGAAGACACTCACTTGTGGATGTGTAAAGTAGCAGTAGAAGAGGAGAAGAGAGAAAAAGCCAGAGAGATGGGTGTGGAGGAAACCCATACATCAATTCAAGACCCAGCCTACGCACCTGTAGTATTTCCTGACGAAGAATTTGAACCTCACGGCTAGGCGGAAATTTCTAGCAACAATGGATGTAGCCATCAATGAAGAACAATGGACACCCCACTATGATGAGGATGGCTATGACATTTCAGTCTTCTCAATAGAGCCAATAGTGTGTGATTCGGTTATTGAAGAATGTGAACCTAGCACTGATGCATTTGAGGATGCAAGTGACTCCGATCTAGAGTCAATCATTATGGACCCACCTTTTGCATCAGATGAGGAATATTTCCACAAGGTAGAAGCTCACCCTCAGAGACACGAGGAAGGTATGAATGAGGTGAGATTAACCACACAAGTGACCACCAAGAGTGAAGGAAAGAAAAGAAAGAAGAAAGAAGTCACACCAGAGGAAGAAGAATCTTTGTTTGAGGTCCCTGAAAATTTCAAGAAGTATGAAATAGAAGATAGGAGATTCATGGTAAGAAGGCCTAAACATGAGGCACAATCAAGAGAGGCCTATAATAACAAGGAAACCACCAAGAAAATAGTTGTAGCCATAGAAGAAGGAGAAGAAAGATGCACCTACATAGGACATGACCTGACGGAAGAAGAAGAAGAGCAAGAGTTGATAGCATTGCTAAGAGAGTACAGACATGTATTCGCTTAGAGTTACAAGGACTTGAAAGGTGTAGACCGTGACATATGCTCACACACGATCCCCATGACCTCAGATGTCAGTCCCTCTAAACAGAAGCCATACACATACAATGACAACTATTCTGTCAAGATCAAAGAAGAGATAGATCGCTTGGTTGAAGCTGGATTTATCTACGAAATCGAGCACACTAAATGGGTTTCCCCCATTGTAGTGGTGCCCAAAAAGAACGGCAAATTACATGTATGCATTAACTTGAAGAAGGTTAACGCAGCCATTATCAGAGATAGTTATCCACTTCCTATCATTGAGCATCTATTAGAAAGGGTAGCAGCCAAGGAAGTGTACAGCTTCCTGGATGGGTTCTCTGGTTACAATCAAGTGGCCATTGCACCAAAAGATTAGCATAAGACGGCTTTTGCCACAAAGTGGGGCATATTTGCTTTTCGTGTAATGCCATTTGTCTAACCAATGTGCCTGCAACCTTCCAGAGACTGATGTGCCATGTGTTTATGAGGAAGAATTTGGAAGTCTATGTTGATGACCTCTGTGCTCATTCCAACATTAGGCGAACACATATACCTGAACTCAGGCAAATCTTTGACAAATGTAGAGAACATCAAGTCTGCCTGAACCCAGAAAAGTGTGTTTTCATGGTCAGGCAAGGCAAGATTCTAGGGCACATAGTGTCGAAGAACGGCATATCAACTGATGAAGAGAAAGTGAGAGCCATCGCAGAACTACCTAGGCCAAAGAATGTCAAGGAACTGCAAGCTTTCATGGGGCATTGTGGCTATTACCGACGTTTTATACACATGTATGCCATCATTGCAAAGCCTCTATACGGGCTATTGGCCAATTTTGAGTGGACTGATGCATGTGAGAAATCTTTCAATGATCTTAAATGGGGATTGTGTTCAGCACCAATCTTGACTACACCAGATTGGAACAAGCCATTCCATGTCCATGTGGATGCCTCCAACTACGCTATTGGGTGTGTATTCGCACAACCTATGGGCAAAGGTAATATGGATCTTCCAATTGCCTATGCTAGTAGACAGTTAAATGCAGCTGAACAAAATTATACCACCACTAAGAGAGAAGGATTAGGCTTGGTATATGCGGTTAAAAAATTTAGACACTATTTTCTTGCAAATACGTTTAAATTTTTTTACAAAACATCAAGCACTATTGTACTTGGTAAACAAGCCATGCAATATAGGTAGATTAGTAAGATGGTCCCTCTTACTAATGGAATATGACTTTGAAGTAGTGGTGAAGAATGGCAAGACTCACTTGAGATCAGATCATCTCTCAAGGCTCACATCTGGGGAGGCCCCACAAGGAGTTTTTGATGACCTTCCTGATGCTTACCTATTTAATTTGGAAGAAGTACCACAGTGGGCCAAGACCTTAGTGTCAGTACTGACCTATGGGCCTAAACATCCAGTAGTAAACACTCAAGATAGGGAGGTAGAAAAAGCCCAGAAGTATCATATCATGGCAGGAAGTATGTACAAACATACAGATCAAAGAATATTAGCCTGTTGTGTGGAAGAGGATGAGTACGTGAAGTGGTTGCAATTAGAACATGAGGGTGCGTTAGAGCAACACAAATCAAGGCAAAGAACTTTACAGACATTGAGGAGACTCGGAGTGCACTGGCCAAATATGGAAGCAGATGCCCATAAGATGTGCAAGGAATGCCTAATCTGCTACACTAAACCACCTGTGGAACATGCCACTCTTTATCGAGTGTCTTTAGTGCCAGATTGGAGCGAGCCCTTTATAGCCTTTTTGAGGACGAGAACCTTTCCCCAAAAAATGGCATTGGCTACACAAAGGAGCTTAGAACAAGAAGCTTTAGATTATATTCTCATTGGAGATAATCTATACAGAAGAGGAAAAGATGGGTATCTTAGATTATGTGTCCACGAGAGTGAATATCTCAAGATCTTGGAAACTGCTCACCAAGGTATAGCAAGAGGACACTTTGGACCAGATAGGGTGGTCAAGGCAACACTATTTGCAGGACTTTGGTGGCCCACACTTCATATGGATGCACATACCTATGTGAAGAGGTGTGATGTTTTTCAATGAACTCAGTACCCTATACGTAAAGATGAGATGCCATTGAAACCTATGATAGGTGGACGTGCATTCTCCAAGTGGGGAATAGACTTTGTCGGTCCTATTAATCCCCCGGCTAAGGGTTCCCATGCTAAATACATTATTGTGGTCATTGACTATCTAACCAAATGGGTAGAAGTAAAAGCTACAACAAAGAACGACGCGCAGACCACTGCTAAGTCCTTATTCGAGAATGTGTTCACCAGATACGGGCTACCAATAGAGCTAGTAAGTGATAGAGGCACGCACTTCTTGAATGAAGTCATAGAAAACCTTCTCCAAGAATTCTTGGTGATACATAAGAAGTTGGCCCCCTATCATCCACAAGCCAATGGACAGGCTGAGAGCACAAATAAGATTCTATGCAATGTATTGACAAAATTAGTTAATAATAAACGCTCTGATTGGGACAAACAGCTACACCATGTTGTTTGGCCATACAGAGTTGCCTATGAAATGCTACTCCAAGCCACACCCTTTCATATGGTGTTCGTCCAAAATACAGTGCTACCATTGGACTTTTTGATACCTACAGAAGGTAGCACACGAGCATGACCGGACAGGCCATGAGCTCTCCTCTAGAATCTTCGATCTTGAACGTTTAGGTGAAACATGATTGAGAGCTACAACAGGAATTTATGCAGCCAAGAAGAGGCAAAAAGCATATTTTGACGCACATGTGAAGGATAAGGGCTTGAAAGCAGGAGACCTAGTCCTAGTCTACACCTTGAAGCAACACGCATGGAAATTAGAGAAGAGAGGCTATGGACCAATGATTATCAATAGGATCTCCACAAGTGGAGCAGTATAACTAGCCACTCTAGAAGGTGACATCCTACCAAGTTACATAAGCAGATGCAGAGTCAAGTTATATCAAGAACCCCTAACGGAAGAGATGCCAAATCAACTCAGTACTGCAAAGAAACATAAGGAAGAGGAAAGCGAATTCGAGAAGAAGCACAGGCAGAAGCTTTAAAACGCATCCGGTAAATGAAATTGAGAAGACAAGGTAGAGATCAGCCCATGCCTGACACTCATGAAGCTCTAGGTTATCACATGGCCATGTGTGAGGCTTCAGGTGAACGGTCCCATAGGATAGTTGATCGACGACCTTTTTTTGGCCCTACCAAAGTAGACTCAATATTTCTAAGTATGGATATGGAGTCCATCATTCTTGATAGGGACTTGATGTGGGCAGTCTTGCCAAAATGTCAGGGGAGCACTAGATTGTGTTCTCTGACTATAATAGACAGGATTTCGAAAATACACTTCTGATTACAAGATCACCCTCATAGGGGAAATAATAAAAGAATACGTAACTGATACAAGAAGTCCCACAACTTGGGACCCATAGGTATGAATAACTTGACCAGAGATGATACATGAGATCCCACAACCTAGGACCATAGGTGTGAAACAAGATATCTCGATTACAAGAATTCACTTCAGGGAGATGAACTAGGTATAAGAAATAACTCGACAAGATCTCATACTATGAGATTACAAGAGGACAAGACAGGATGTCGAAGAACTAGACTAGACAAGACTAGAGCACAGATGAAGACAAGAACTAGAACTGGAACTTGGAAAGTACTTACTTGGTGGTCATGACTCCTTGAACTCCCAAGATTGGTATTGGCAAGACTGAGTATGAATGTGGCGAACCCCTCCTTATATAGGTTTTCAAGGGTGTTCCATGAAAGGCGGTTAAGAATTGATGATGTCATCAATTTGAAACATGAGCTCTGGATATTTGAATGAGGCAAGTAGACAGTCGATCTTAGGGTTTTGGCATGCTCCAGATGCAATGGAAGCATTGGTTCCCCAAGTGCTGAACCAATCGTGAGATATAGAAGTCACATGGAATCTGAGGTTCAAGATGGTTTCCTTGTCCATAACGTCCGATTTGGAGCTCTATAGAGAGTGCATTAGCCTCTGCAAGTTTACTGTTGTTGAAGAAGATGATACAGAGAAATGAAGGAGAAAGACAATGATGGCCTTAAGTGTATGTATATTGCTTCCATGTAATTTACAAGTGATTTGAAGTCTTTATATAGACTCTTGAAGTTCTCCACGACTATTTTCACTCAATTCTGACACTCCTACTTCAAGTTATGAGCAAAATACTGAGTCGCGGGAATAAACTTCCTACACTTCAGCACTTCCTTCACTTCACACACACCTTAACCACAGCAAACAAAAGCTTTAATGGATAGACAACACTTGCTAACACTCTTTCCAAGCAATACACAAGCATACAAGCTCACAAAGAAGAAGATATAGAGAGGAGAAGACACAAATTCGAATTTCTGTGCTCTTGATTCTCACAATGGCAAAAAGTCTTTACAAAGACTCACAAATTGACTTATATACTTGTGCCCTAAAAATGGTCCTTTCACACAAGAGACCAGCACTTTATTCACTAAAAGGCTAATTTCCTACTAATTTACATGGGTAAGCTACTAATCTTCAGTGGGGATGCATCTAGAGGACTCCTCTAGTGCATTTACATTGGAAAATATATTACAAGAATGGTTATAATACAAAAATTGGGTGTCCAAATCGGAAAAATTTTGGGGCCCGTCTTTTTCTCTGCCTTGTGCTCTCTTTGCTCTGCAACACTCTCCCCCTCTTTGTCTCTGTCGTCCCTTGACAGGCCTTACTTCTTGTCTTTCCCTTGTTGTCCGCACGCATCTCTTGGTTAGTTCTGCCGCCTGGTTGGACTAGCGTTCTGTTTTAATGGTCCTGTGCTTGATTTGTACAGCCTGTTCTTTTCTTTTTATCGCTCGCAACCCTTGGTCCGTTTTGCCTGTTTGTTAAACAGGTGTTCAATTTTGATGGCCTCTTCTTGATTCTTGTTTTACATCATCTGGGCCTGATGCATTTGTCTTGCCTTATAAGTCGGGTTGCCACGCACGCCACCAATGGAAGGTATGAGGATGTGATCCTTCAGCCTTCGATTTGGACCTTCCAAAGACCCAGATGTTGAAGGACCTTCTTGTGGTTTCGGAACTGCTGGATATCTTCTTGCACATCTTCATGGATACTTTCCTGGCCCTGGTTCCTCCTTCCACCTACGTGCTTTTTCCTTGATATGTGCCCCTGCGGGGCTCTGTGCAGAGATGGGTGTTGCGCCCCTATGGGGCTTCTTACAAAGATGTATCTTCGGATATGATCTTTTCAGTGAAGCTTCTTTCGTTGTCTTCTTCTTTTCTTCTTTTTGCTTGATTCTCCCTCAACACTGCCCCCCTCTTGAACTCTGTCATCCCCGACAGGCTTTGAGAGTCGACGAGAATATGTTCTATACACTTTTTGCTTTGTTTCATTAAGCAAATTGGCTTCACGTATCATTAGTTGTTTCCACTGTTCAACTTTACGCCATCATGAGGTGGCTATCTGTGGTCGACGAAGAAGCTTAGTTCATATGCCACTAATCTGGCATTTAGGTTAGATGACAACTTCAAAAAGATTTCTGAATCTATCTGAAAAAACCCTGTAAAAAACGCTTCTTCGAAAGTTTGCATATAGGTACTTGGCAAAAACATGAGTCTTGAGTAATATGCCATGATTGTAGGTCGGCTAGGCATAATAGACAAATCAAAAACAAGAATTTATGTTCCCTGATTAATACCAATGAAGTTCAAAAATGTATATGCCGCATGTTTGAAGACCTTCAATACTATAAGTATCATACTGAGTATTTTATTTGTCATTTTGATAGTTAAATCTGGTACTGTTGCATAACTGTGCAACCAAAATTCGATGGTCTTTACCATATAATCCTCTGTTGGTAGATAGTTATGTGGTGGACTTGGAAGAAGTGGATAGTTTAACCACTGTTTATTGATAGCACCATTCTTTTGCATTTCCAAAAATTCTCGTGCTTCTCTGTGCTGTGGTGTTGGACAAAAAGAAGGATTTACCTGTAATAAATATGGTGCCGCTTGCCAGTGCACCCATAATGTAGGATGTTTCTCCAAAAATTTTCTTCTCGGAACAGGTTGTGCTGCTTCAAATTCTTCTTGCGTATAATTGAACGTGTCATTTTTGAAGTGCAATTGCTCGTCTGGATTTTTCTATGTGATCTTTTTGATGTATTGTCTTGTTTTCTCTTTCATCAGTCCCTACGGAATGTTGAAAGGCTTCATGATCTTCTCTATGTCTTTACCTTTAATCTTTGCTTCTTTCATGACTTTGATGACTTCATCTTCAAAATTTTCTGTCAACCGAGACACCAATAGTGCCCGTTCCTTCTGACTTATTTCTGCAGTATATGGCATTGGATGATCATCATGTGGTTCCACCATCTGCTCTTTTATTGGAGAATTATAAATCGGGGGAGATAGAGGATGTACCTCTACCTCGTCAGTAGGATTTTCTTGTCTTGGCTCTACTGGTGTCCCGATTGATGCTTTCGCTTCTGCTTTGGTCTCTAAATGTGCTATGCGTTCAGTCTTCTCTTTATTTTCTTGCATAGCTACTCTGAGTGCTTCTTTTGCTGCAAGCAGTTCATTACCAATTTCTACTACTTACGTTCCCATTCTTCTCTCAATGCTTGCTCTTGTTTCAGCAAATCTTCATATTTCTCAATTTGAGCTCGTACTTCCTACTGGTCCATATCTGTTGACTCTTGTTTTTTTATGGGTTGATCATATAGCAATGACTTCATTAGTTCTTTGTTTCTATTTCGTAAATTGTCATTTTCCTCCATATATACCTTTAGTTGTGTTTCCAGTAAGTTGCTTCTAGTTTTCATTCTCTCTTTGTCGGCCTCGCTGGCTTCATGCAATCTTTGTAGGTTTGTCAGCTGTGCCTGGAGTTGGTGATGCTGGGTCATCAATGTATCACATTGTGATTTTACTGCGAGTAACTATGTTCCCTTGGCTGCAATCTCTTTCTGGGCATGGATAAGTTGTGCAGATAGTTGTTCACTCATAATTTGAAACTGATTCTTTTCCCTCATGGCTTTGTCGTAATCTGCATCTGTATCCATCATCTGTTGTTGTGTATCCATGGCCGTTTGGATCATTTGTTTGACAAAAGGTTTTAATTGAGTAACATCCACATTTAGCCATGTGGTAGGGATGCTAGGTTCTTCACCTATTATCGCATCTTTTCCTTTGGCTACATGCAAAGTGGTATCATGGGGCAGGCTGCCTAATGTGGAGTTGTATCCTTGGCTCAGCCTCCTTGTGATCAGCTTTACCTTGAGGTGTATCATCAGGCACTTCAATCAGGATTTGCTCCTTATTATGTTGTAGGCCTGAGTCGTGGTCCACTGGAGTTGATATTTCCTCTTTGATGGGTGGTTTTGCATAGGTATTAGTTATTGGAGCTTCCTTGATGCTGATCTTTGTCGTATCATTCAATTGAATGACATGCTTTGGTTCTGTGGGTTCTTGGCTCTTGGTTTGTCCTTGTTGGTTGTCTGGTGTGACTTCGACCTGATTAATCTCTGTCCATTCTTCATTGTGAGTTTCTGTCCTTATATCAGTATCTAGAGTATCTTTTTCATGACTAGATTCTTCTTGGGAACTCGAATCTTCCAAGCCTAAATCTTTGTATCTGGCCACTTGTTTAGGGGTCTGTTCTTTATCTTTCATTCTCGTTTCTTTGCTGGCTTGCCTGTAATGGTGACCTTGAATATTCAAATTTATCTGCCCCCGCATATACTGATGTGTTTCTTTTAGGGCAGCAGAGAGATCTCTTTTCGTAATTGGTTGTTGGGTCCCAGGAATCTTTGGCAATGTGTGTGTCCTCTAAGATTGAGGTGTAACCTGGGCTTTACCCTCTCTAAGGCGCTTTGTACCCCTCATGGGTTTCTATGAACTGGTTCCCACTTCCTCAACCGGTATGGCTGTTTTCCTTTTTTTAGGGACCATCACTGACTTGGCATATTTGGCTAGCCCTTCTGAGGTTGGCATCTCATGCAAGCAGTTTTTCATATCAAGTGCCTCCCATTGAGAAACTTTTTCTGACCCCACTTCTTCTTGGCTTCAAATAGACGTTCTTGAACATATGGAGTCATATTTACTTTATTACCGACTTGCCTCATAGCATGTGAAAGCAGTTGCACCACGATCTTTTGAGGTGCTATATATCTATGCATGCTTGGAAAACAAAAGTGCTGGTGCACTAAGCGAACAGCCTCTTCAATATCAGTTCTATTGATGTCCAAAAAGGATCTCTTTTTTGGATCATGACATTCCTCCTTGACATTAGTGAGCCCTTCTTGATTCCATCCAAAAGCTTTGTTGATCAATTCATGAGTGAATTGAATTGTTTTCCATGTACCCACTTTGTCCAATACTCGTGCCTCAGGAACTGATATCTTATTCGCTGCAGGCTGAAGTGTATTCATCACTTGCGTACACCTCTGGAAATCTGGCAAATATATTGGTATTCTGAGAAATGCATCTATTCCTACTTGTGTCAAGACATCCGTCATGCGCGGTAATCCTTGTATGATGGTCTTAAAGTCTTGGGACATAATAGGGAAGTAGTGATCCCTGTCCATAATCTTGATGGTAGCCATGAAAATGAGGTCCGACACCGGTTGGTCATCTAGAAACCAATGGCCTCTTGCTTTTGTTATGGATTCCAAGGGAAGAAGCTGGACCTCTTCCACTTGCGTCTCTTCGGAGTTAGTAGATGCCATCTGCACTCAATATAGAGTATGAATTAGTGGCCAGATAGTATCAGAAATCCTCCTTCATTTGTCCTTCATAAGATTGACATTGCTCCGAGTGAATGGTGTCGTCCCTTCCCCGTGGGTGTGAGAAAGGTAATACCTTTTTTTTTTTTTTTTTTTTTTTTTTACTTTTAGATATTTTTATGTTTTTGTCTGAAATAAAAACAGAAAAGGTTATTTCATAGCCGAAGCGGTTATTAATTTTTTAGTAATTTTCTTTAGATTATGTACAAGTGCTCTCCTAGTTCCCAAGAGGGAAATGTGCGTTACTATCCTGAAATAGAAGAATAGCGTGCCGAATGCTTGGCCTTGTAATGTGGCCCTATCATGCATACTTTGCATTCTGGTAACTCCATATGTGTGCAACTCAAATTAATTGGTTGATGCATACAGGTATTCTTGCTTTTCGGCATCCAAATCTGCTTCACACCATTGGTGCAAGTTGTATTCCTAACACTCCTAAAGGATATGGTGCTTCTCATGTTGTATATTTGCTTTATCTGCTTTTTGAATCTGGGAATGGTTTTTGAAGCATATGTAGACTCCTTCTCTGTCCTGTAGCTATTCATCTTTGGTTGTTTTGCTTTTAGACCATACTAATTTTCCTTGAGCATTGGTTCGACTTTTCTGTTGATTGTCACTTGAGCACATAATTTTGGAATCCATATTTGTATCCGGGCCGGGTGAGCAACTATCACCTTCTTCGAAATCCATACTTTAGCAATTCTTTGTGGAACTAAATATCCAGAGCGATTTTCATACTGGTTCTGTGGGTTTTTCTGCTGTAGCAAGTAGTTCTTCTGTTGAAGATATGCATCCATTTGGTCCTTCCTTATTGTTGCAGAGCTAAAGAGCGCACAAAGCAGAGAAAAAGATGGGCCCCAAAATTTTTCCGATTTGGACTTCATATTTTTGTACCATAATCATTCTTGTAATATATTTTCCGTTGTAAAGGCACTAGAGGAGTCCTCTATATGCATCTCCACAGAAGATTAGAAGCTTACCCATGTAAAATAGTAGAAATTTAGTCTGTTAGTGAATAAAGTGCCGGTCTCTTGTGTGAAAGGACCATTTTTTAGGGCACTAGTATATAAGTCAAATGTGACTCTTTGTAAAGAACTTTTTGCCATTGTGAGAATAGAGAGCACAGAAATTCGAATTTGTGTCTTCTTCCCTCCTTATCTTCTTCTTCGTGAGCTTGCATGCATGTGTATTGCTTAGAAAGAGTGCTTGTGAGTGTTATCTATCCATGAAAGTGTTTCTTTGCTGTAGGAAAGGTATGTGCGAAGTGTAGGAAGTGCTGAAGTGTAGGAAAGTATTCCCGCGACTCAGTATTTCGCTCATAACTTGAAGTAGGAGCGTCGGAATTGAGTGAAACCACTGCCATTGGATGCGTCTTCTCGAGAGCTTCGAAACGCATATGCTATTCGCTATATTTGGAGTTCGGAGTTGGGAGAAAAGTCCAAAATACTGACGGCTGCTGCACCAAGT
This sequence comes from Ceratopteris richardii, assembly GCA_020310875.1. Taxonomy (NCBI): domain Eukaryota; kingdom Viridiplantae; phylum Streptophyta; class Polypodiopsida; order Polypodiales; family Pteridaceae; genus Ceratopteris; species Ceratopteris richardii. Next base: position 185,214,631 of record CM035414.1, on the reverse strand, counting down.
ATCGTTTCGCCCTGACCAACAGTTGGAGCTTGTTTGGATAAAACTTTGCCTCATTACATTCTTTGAGTGGTTCATTTGCATTGATCATTACATGATTGCATGTCTTCATACACTCGGCTAGGTTTGTATACTCTTTGGATTGATAATTAAAAGCGTGTATCCCCACTATATGCACTTGTGAGGGGATTGAGGTATAGTCTCTTTCTCCGCAAGTCCCTAAGTTGATACTTAGGTCAACACACTTTTTGGCGCCGTTGTCAGGGAGTGACGAATCAAACCGAGGCATTCGTGTGATGGTAAATAGCTTTTTGCATTGAAGTAAGTGGAGGAGTGGAAATCTTCTCTTCTTTGGTAAGTCATTTTCAGCCGCACTTGCTACTTCTCATTCTTGGAGTGTGTGTAGTGAGTTGTTAGTTTAGGGAAGTGAGTAGAAGGAGTAGAGTAGGAGTGATTAGAGAGTGGACCAAGTCATTAGAGTAGATTTTAGTTTTGTTCAGAAAAGTTTCCTTTTTGTAAGCTAGAAAACTCCAAGTATAAAAGCCAAAAAAAATCATTTGAAAAATCACTTGTGTGAACAAGTATCGTGGGAGCAACTGTCGAGTATCGCGTGAGCTGTGGCAGAGATCGTGGGCGAGGAAACAAGCAATTTGGGAGTGCACAGAGCAAGGGAATTTGACAAAGAGACTCTAGGTGCTACCAAGGTGCGCTAGCCCACCATTTTAATCAAAATTTCTCAAGCAAATCAAATTAGGAAAGAAAAACGATCTGCGTTGAGTATCGTCTGAGAGCTATAGGGGGTAGAAGAGTGTTTTGCTTGATACAGTGAGGGAGGATAAGAGAGAGGAGCTAGGTGATCAAGGGGGTAAAATCAAAACTTCAAAAACATTTGTTAAAAATTGTCTAAGGGTCAAGTATCGTTTTACTCCCGCGGTCGAGTATCGCGATACTTATCAAGTATCGTTTTGCTCCTGTGGTTGAGTATCGCGATATTTCCCATCGATCGTGTATCGTTTCATATCGATCGCGATATTTGGTCAGAGATCGTTTTTCTAGCGATCGTTGATCGAGTATCGTGTATCGTGTATCGTTTCGTGCCGGTCGCGATACTTGAGAAGTATCGTTTGGTCAAAGATCGCGATACCTGACAAGTATCGTGTATCGTTTTGCCAGCGATCGTTGGCGAGAAGATCAAGTATCGTTGTGCTCAAGTATCGTGGTGCTGAAGTATCGTCGATCGTTTTCAGCCAAGTATCGTTTGGTTCAAATATCGTGTATCGTCTGATCTTCAGAGATCGTGATATTTGCCAGATATCGTATATCGTCGATCGTTTCAGAACATAGATCGTGTATCGTGGGATTCCAAGTATCGTCGATCGTTTTCAGCCAAGTATCGTTTGGCCCAGAGATCGTCTAGAGCAAAGATCGCGATACTTCCTACATATCGGGTATCGTCTATTTCCAAGTATCGTTTCCCTTTGAGTATCGTGTATCGCCATGACCAAATATCGTGTATCGTTTGCCTTCAGGTATCGGTATCGTTTCACTTAGCGATCGGTATCGTTTGGCAGGTATCGCGATATTCGTCCGAGATCGTGTTGTCCAAAGATCGTTTAGAACCAGAGATCGTTTCTCAGAGGTCGTTGGGAGCTAGAGATCGTGTATCGTATATTTTGAGAGGTCAAGTATCGTGACCAAGGAAAAAGTTATTTTTCAGTCTTTTTCCAGCCAAATTTCTCTAGACTCCTAAGCTATAGTTTAGAATTCTAGAGGCTAGAGGTTGACAAGATCTGATCAGAGCTCTTAAGTTGATGAACCTGAGATCCGGAAGAACCCTAGGAAGCCGAAGAAGTGTAATTTCTTCTGTAGGGAGCGTAGCCGAGCCAAGTAGACGTTCACACTATTCTGAGACCTCCAGTGAGTCAGAAGGAGAAATTCCCATGGCTTCAGAGGATATGCAAAACACTGTACCCATGATTGGCATGATGTCAATCATTGAGGGAGAATACAGAACCTCCTTGGAGTATGTGAACACCAACCACAACGAGATCCCTATCTATTTGGATGGCTTAAACAGATCTGTGGCCAGGTTACAGAAAGCATCAGAAGCCTACATAGTACCTAGACCAGCAGTCAAGTACGTAGGAGGACTGTACATGGACAAACAAGATATTCAATATGTGGTCACAGAACACCCGGAAATCATTAATGAGCATGGTGAGGAAAATAATGTTTCAAGCTTAAATGGTGGTGGAAACGAAGAGCAAGTAACTACTCCTAGAGGGAGGTCTACGATTACAAAAATTTGGAGAGGAGACCTAATTCCCCAGGATGACACTCTAATAGATGTGTATTTGATCAATGGGATGGAGCATTTGCTCAGAGCCCATTCCTCGATATGGGAAGCTGCTCCTAATCCAGTTACCATCTATGAGTTACAAGATCCTGAGTTCCCCACCATCATCACATATTTGGATAAAAATCACAGAAGATATTGGCCAATAATAGAATTAGAGAGAGCTGAGTTGAAATATCAGAATATCCCAGTGTTCCCCCCAAGGGACCAAGCCACCACTTCAAGAAATCCACTTGGAACATCGCAGAATGATTCATATCAACAGTCGGGACAAACACAACAAACACAACAAGCCCAGATCCCAGTCAGACCACATGTGCAATTTGCAATGCCTGCCATTAACCCTAACTACCGGCCACAACCAGCTATTGACCCAAGACATGGAGTTCATGCTCCAGTCAGACCACAGGTAGTGAGAGGACCAGGCATACCAATAGGAAGACCCATTTTCCCAGTAATGCCTAGACAACCTGAAGCAGGAAGACGACTAAGACCGATCCAAGTTGCCAAGTGCATGAGAAATCACTATGATGGCTCTAGTGAACCTTACAACCACATAGCAGAATTTAAACAAGTAGTTAGAGCCGAGCAGGTAGATGACTTTCTGATTCAGTATGAGTCTTTTGGCCTTACCTTGTCAGATACAGCTTTGGCCTGGTTTCAACCATTGGACCCGAATACCTTTCAGAACATGGAGCAGGTATATCAAGAAATGATTGAAGAATTTACCAAATCAGGAATTAAAAACAATTCTTCATCATTAATCCACAGCTTCAAACAAGTCCCTACCGAGTCAGTAAGATTGGCGGCAAGAGATTCAAGCAATATGTGGATAGATGCCCAGTAGAAGAGAGACCGACGCAGAATAAAATGGTATCATTATTCTTTGAAGGATTGTTGAACGGAACTTTGAGGTCATTAGTGTATGTAAAGAGAGTTCCAACTTTGCAAGAGTGTATGAAGGAATGTATAGACCTAGAAGACAACCTTGCAGAAGACTTGAAAATACCTCAAGGTAGTTTGAAAAGCGAAGAGTCTGCCAGTAGCACATCAAACCCTAAAAACAATGTGGAGGAAATAGCAGATTTAGTAGCAAAAAAACTGAACGTTCAAGGACAGAGGAATTATCCCACTAATCCCATGAGGATGCCTATGCTTAGAAGATGTATGCAGTGCGGAGGAGATCATCCTTCTCATTTGTGTACTAGGGGAGTAGTCCCACCACCTGCCTATGCTCCTCATAGACCCTCTGTCCCCGGATCTCTGCAATATTGCAGTATAGAGCAGAGATATACAAACCATAGTACTGAGAATTGCCCTTACAATAGGCAAACCAAACCCACTCAGCCTTATGTGAGACCATATGGATATCCCCAAAGAGATCAAGGAGGTGAAGCTTTTAGGTATCCTTCTTATCAGCCGCAGGCACCAGCACCACGACCATACGCATATCAGGGATATACGCAACCACAACCAGTACTAGGACAACAACCGCCCCACCCTCAGAACGTTGTCCGAGTCAAGATGGCACAACCAGAGGAAAACCTAGAAAGGGCTATAGTGCCAGCCACACCTTTGACTAGTGGAGAATCATATGACTTATTTTACGACTCTAGTCAAGGAGCATACCCTAGTTATGAAAGCTCAATAATGGAATATGGACAACTGCATGAACCATATGCTTATGGCATGGAGACACCAGAGAGTTCATATAATTATGAGCAGGACTATGTGTCCTTAATGTACACAGCTCCTAGAGCAACCATGCCACCTCGACCAATGAATAGACAGCCTGTACCCAGAGGACCATGCTACAGATGTGGAGGTGACCACTATATTAGAGAATGTACATTACCAAACCCACCACCACCACAACAAATTTGGGAAGGCTACTGTAGCGATTGCGGTAAGGAACATCTTTTCAGAGATTGTCCTAAGAACCCCAACAAAGTCACATCTAATGTGCAGATTAATGTGATAGAAGTGATTGAATCATCAGGGAGCGATAAAGAGTACACCGTACCTTTGAAGGCCATAACAAGAGCCAAGGCTAGAGAGAACCCTGATAACACGGACGAGAGTAATCAAAGTGACAAAGAGGGGAATATACCCGTCCCACACAGAGTAGAAGACTCTGAAGAACCAGAGAAAAGTATCGCCAGTAAAAGATCCCAGAGATGGAAGAACCGAAGAGATAGGATAAAAGAAAAAAAGTTATTACAAAAAAAGGAAAACGAAAAGAGTAAACAGAAACCAACGAAGGAACCCCAAGTGGAAGAAGAAAATAAAAATGAGAATAAAAGGGAGGAGGTAGGATCAGTCCTAGCAGATCCTATGCCTGAAGAATTGGCCATGTGGATTCAGGCATACAAGGCGAGAATAAAAGCAGGACCTTCCATAGAGCAACATGAGAGAGAATATCCGAGAGGCGACTTAGAGAAAGAAAGATTAGAAATCTGCAAAAAATTGATAGAAATTGCACAACAAACCTTAGAAAAACCTGCATCGCCTTTACCAAATAACCGAATTTCCGAAGGAGAATTCCAAGAGTGCATGAACACTCAGGAAAAGCCTGAAGTATTTAGACCACAAAATGAAGAACATGGTGTTGAGAGAAAGGAAGGATCCATAGTCCCCGAAGTAGAAGGAGATTGGACTAAGGATTTATGGGCACGAGTGCAAGAGGACAAATGGAAAAAGGTAGAAGGAATGGAACCGCCCTTTGAAGAATTAGAAGCAGAAAATGAAATAGAGGGGTCAATACCTGAACTAAATTCAGAAGAAATTTTTCCGATGGATGCAAGTGACAAGGAAGAAGAAAGTGTAAAGGAACTACCCAACTACACCGGGGAGTACGAGCACAACTCAGAATTGTATCGCATTCCATCAATAAGGAGACGGGAAATGAACCCATCAGTTCAAACATCTGAGATCATACAACGTCTTAGGGAGGTGAAAATCCCATGTACCCTAACATTCGAGGAACTGTTAAAGGTAAAACCACACTTAAAAGAGAAATTGATCAATCAATGGGAAGTCAAGGAGGAAAAGAAAGAGATAGCTGACGAAGTAAAAACAGTAAGAATTCCAGTGGATAAGGTAGGAGAATTTAGTGAAGGAGATGAAGGAAATACATGCCTTCCAATCACCTATAGAGGTTACACGACCAAAGCCATTCTAGATTCAGGAGCTGGCGTTGGCATTGCTACCAAAGAAATTTGGGAAAAATGGGGACAACCAGCATTAAGACCAACACGCATGAAAATACAAATGGCAGATGGACATACGGAAAGACCCTTAGGATTGTTGGAACGAGTAGTCTTCACTACGTGCGGAGTGGAATTTGAACACACTTTAGCAATATGTCACTTCGAAAGGCCAAGCAATTATGAAATGATCCTGGGAAGGCCTTTCATGAGACAGCTAAAGGTCGTACAAGATTGGGGAAAAGATGCAATATATCTACAACACGCAGGAACCACCACTAGGATAAACCTACATACGTACACTTATCAAGATGTGCCACCTCTACAATGGAATCAAATCCATAAAGAGGAAGATGATCAATCGGTTCATAGTGCAGGTTCTAGTACTCAATCCTAGATGAACGAGGACACTCATCTGTGGATATGTCAAGCTGCAAAGAAGGAAGAGGAGAGAAGAAAAAGTTGGCAGCAGAAACAAAGAATAGTGAGGTCTGTACAAGATCCAGCCTATATGCCACAAGTATTTCCGGATGAAGAATTCGAACCTCACGGTTGGATGGAAATCTTAGCTACCCTCGATGTCTGCGTAAACGAAGTAGTGACCATGAACGAATGTATCGATGAGGAGGGTTATGATGTTAGCCTTTATATGGTAGTCCTTCAGGAGGCAGAAGAAGGAGAAGTGATCGAGAAAGACTGGAAGGAGGACTACTAGAGCATTGAAATGGAACCGGAACCCATGGATCTAGGGATTAGTACCACCAACATAGATATCACTGCCAATGAAAAACATAAGGAACTCACACAAAAAGAGGAATTAGAAGTTGAAAGGGAATTAGAAGATGAAGAAAACAAACCCCAAGACCAATTTGAGGTACCAGCTCATTTTAAAAAATACGAAGTGGAAGAGAGGAAAATTGTTATTCAAATGCCTAAAAGAGAAGCACAACCTGGAATAGCATATGATAATAAGGAGCAAACCAAAAAAATAGTTGTAACTATGGAAGGAGGAGAGGAACGATGTACCTTCATAGGACAGGATGTCTCATTGGAAGAAGAACAGGAGTTAATTCGTCTCATAAGAGAATACCGGGATGTCTTTGCTTGGACTTATAAAGACTTAAAGGGAGTAGATCCATCTATATGTGCGCATAGAATCCCGATGACATCCGAAGCCAAACCTTCAAAACAGAGACCATATACTTATAATGATGTGTATTCAGCCAAGATAAAAGAGGAAATAGATAAGTTATTAGATGCTGGATTCATCTACGAAATTGAGCACACGGAATGGGTGTCACCCTTGGTGGTTGTACCAAAGAAAAATGGAAAGTTAAGAGTGTGCATCAATTTGAAGAAAGTGAACGCCGCAACCATAAGGGATAGCTATCCCTTACCAATCACTGATCATCTCTTGGAAAGGGTAGCAGGGAAGGAAGTCTATAGTTTTCTGGATGGCTTTTCAGGGTATAATCAGGTAGCCATTGCTCCTGAGGACAACATAAGACTGCATTTGCAACTGAATGGGGAGTATACGCCTTTAGAGTCATGCCTTTTGGTTTAACGAATGCCCCAGCTACTTTCCAAAGATTGATGTGTCATGTGTTCAAGGAATTTCTGAGAAAAATCATGGAGGTATACGTGGATGATCTTTGTACATATTCGGCTATACGATCAGAGCACATCCCTGAACTAGAAAAGATTTTTGCTAAATGTCGACAATATCGAGTATGCCTCAATCCTGAAAAATGTGTCTTCATGGTGCGACAAGGGAAAATCTTAGGACATATTGTCTCTAAGAATGGAATTTCAACGGATGAAGACAAAATTAAAGTAATTTTGGATTTACCAAGACCTAAAACTGCTAAAGAAGTTCAAGCATTTATGGGACATTGTGGTTACTATCGAAGATTCATACATATGTACGCCATAATTGCTAGACCTCTTTATGCATTATTGACTCTATTTAATTGGACCGAAGAATGTGAAAAAGCTTTTAATGAGTTAAAGGATCGATTGAGTTCAGCACCCATCCTTCGAGTCCCCAACTGGAATAAACCGTTTCACATCCATGTTGATGCTTCCAAGTTTGCCATTGGTTGCATCTTAGCTCAACCAGCTGACACTGGAAAATTAGACCACCCGATAGCCTATGCCAGTAGACAGTTAAATCAAGCAGAACGCAATTATACTACTACGGAGAGAGAAGGCCTAGGGATGGTATACGCAGTCAAGAAATTCAGACATTACTTACTGGCAAACAAATTCAAATTCTTCATTGATCATCAAGCCCTATCGTACCTAGTCAACAAGCCTTGTAATACAGGACGACTAGTACGATGGTTTTTATTGCTAATGGAATTTGATTTTGAGGTAATAGTCAAGAAAGGAAACACCCACATAAGAGCAGACCACTTATCTCGTATGACCCATGGAGAACCACCCATAGGAGTACCTGATGATCTGCCAGATACTTACCTTTTTAACCTGGAAGTATGTCCTCAGTGGGCAGAAAAATTGATCCCGATACTTACACATGGACCTAAAGATGGGATCATGCCAAACCAAACGCAAGATCTCTGGAAGACTAAAAACCTTCACATCATTGCGGGAAGTTTGTACCACCAAGATTCAAGCGGATTACTAATGAGATGCGTAGAAGAAGAGGAACAAGAAATGTGGCTTCAGAAAGCACACATAAACCAATGGAACACTCATTTGAATGCAAATGGAACGTGGCAAACACTCAAGAGATTTGGCATATATTGGCCAACCATGCAACGAGATGCACATAACTATGTGTCAACCTGTCAAACCTGTCAAGAACAAACCCCAGATGAGAACTCTACATTATGCTATTCCACAATAGCACCAAGGTGGAGCATGCCTCTGGCAAAGTTCTTGAAAACTCGAGAGTACCCTGACGGAGCTACTTTAGCAAGGAAGCGTGCTCTTGAAGAACAGAGTAAGGATTATGCCATCATAGGAAAACAACTCTTTAAACGCGGGAAAGATAACCAATTAAGAATGTGCATTCATGAAAATGAATATCTCTCTGTCTTAGAGATGGCCCATACAGGAGCTGCAGGAGGACACTTCTCTGCAGACAAAACAGCAAAAATGATCCTCTTTGCTGGAATGTGGTGGCCAACTCTACATCAAGACGCCATAACATATGTGCAACGGTGTGATACTTGTCAACGAACGAAATATCCTATTAGAAGAGATGAGATGCCACTTAAACCCATGATGAGTGCTAGAGCTTTCACAAAATGGGGAATAGACTTTATAGGACCTATTAGCCCACCAGCAAAAGGTTCACATGCCGAATACATAATTGTAGCCACAGATTACCTGACCAAATGGGTTGAAGCAAAAGCAACAAAGAAAAATGACGCAAGAACTACAGCCAAGTTTCTCTTCGAGAACGTCTTCACTAGATTTGGACTACCTATAGAGATTGTGAGTGATAGAGGTACGCACTTTGTTAATGAAGTGATAGAAGCCTTATTGAATGAATTCTTAGTAATTCATAAGAAATCTGCCCCTTATCACCCACAAGCAAATGGACAAGCGGAAAGTTCAAATAAAATCTTGTGTACTGTTCTCACCAAAATCGTTAACAACGGTAGATCAGATTGGGATAAGCAGTTACACCATGCTTTATGGGCATTCCGAGTAGCCTATAAAACTGCAATAGGCACTACTCCTTTTAACTTAGTGTATGGACAAAACGCTATTTTGCCAATTGATTTCTTGATTCCCACTCTTAGAGTAGCAACTACTTACGAGTGGACGGGACATGAATTATCAGCCCAATTGGACCAAATAGAAAAGCTTCATAAACTAGGTTACAAGCAGTAGCGGGTATTTATGCTGCTAAAAGACGACAAAAAGCCTATTTTGATGCGCATATCAAGGACAAAAATTTGAAAGAAGGAGATTTAGTTTTGGTATACACTTTGAAACAACATGCTAAGAAATTGCAAAAGAGAGGATATGGCCCATTAATCATCAATCGTATATCTACAAGTGGAGCCATTAGCTTAGCAACCCTAGATGGAGACGTGTTACCAAACTACATCAGTGGGTGTAGAGTAAAAAAATACCTAGAACCATTAATAGAAGAAGCTTTGTCTCGATTACTCAAAGGTAAGAATAGACGCTTAGAAGAGGAAAGAATACGGGAAGAAGCGAGACAAGAAGCATTGGAAAGGATAAAGAAACGAAAAGAGTGGATGAGAGAGCGAGATGAAAGATATCGTCAAGGAAAAGAACTCATCCCGATGGCTAATTTTAGAGCCACTCAAAACCTAGGATCGCAAAGAACACAACCCTATCTAAATTTGGGAGCCGGAAAAACGGAGTATCACTTGGTAAATGCTCTTATTGACACAGGTGCTGCTGTAAGCTGCATTAAGTTTTCTTTAACCCAAAAACTCAAAGAGACAATACGCCCTTCAATGGCCCAGTTGATAGGAATAGGAGGAACAATTACTCAGTGCATAGGAGAGATCACCTTACCGTTGCATCTTGGTAACAACACAATGGAACAAAAACTGTTAGTATGTCATGACCAAGATCTACTTGAGGAGGTAGTGTTAGGTCAAGACTGGATTTACGAATACGAGGTGACCATTCAATTGGCGTTGGGATACATCTCAGCCAGGATAGGACATCGTGAAGTATTCAGTCTGCTAGATGAGCGACCATTAAAATCTGTGAGCATGGAGCAAACAGTTCAATCTAATGAACAAAGCCCTGAATGCATGATCACTAGCACTATAGAGACACCTTCATCAAGTACTATATGTGCAGACTCATTGAATTCCGCTTGCACACCTTGTTCTAGTCTAGCAAGTCTTGAGAGTATCACTCAAACTGAAATCAACCTCACTGAGACACCCTGCACTAAAGAGACTATGTCTCAGAGTAATTCAAAATCTGTCACCATTGACATACACCCTATTCCATATTCTAACCAAGTATGGATAAAGAAAGATCAAGTGAAGGAATATCTACGAAGACAAAAGCACAACCAACAGCAGAACAAACGAGCAAAGCAAAAACCAACTCCGTCTGAACAGCGAAATCATCGCCAAATTACTACATTATGGATTCCCAAGACAATCGTAGCTGCTCGACAAGATCGACCGCAAATTTGGGTTCCGAAGTCTTGCATCCCAAGGCAAATCAACCAAAAGGATGATCCCCAAAACAAGAAGGACCAATGCAATCTACCGGCGAAACAATCACAGAAAAAGAGATACTAGAGAAAGAAAGAGTCTGTAAAGGCAGCCCGAGACGTACCGAGAGTCATACATCAAATAAAGCAGACCTACGAAAAGAAGAAAAGAGCCACATTCAGTAGAAGTGGGCAACATACAACGAAACCCAGCACAACGAAGCAAATCTGGATGCCGAAAGACAAACGGGACAACATGCATACGCCAACTACTTCCAATTGCACACATATGGAGTGGTCGAGATCCAAAGTATGCATGATAGGGCCACAGTACAAGGCCAAGCATTCGGCACATCCTTCTTCTATTTCAAGATAGTCAAGCACATTTTCCTAATAGGGAAATAGGAGAGCACTTGTACACACATTAAGAAATAATCAAAAAAAATTAAATTACTAACCGCTTCGGCTATGGACTAACATTTCTATTTCCTTTTCAGCAAAAAAATATAAAAATACATAAAAATATAAAAGATCCAGGTATTACCCTTCTCACACACACGGGAAAGGGATGACACCATGCACTCGGAGCGACATCAAACTTATAACCAACATATAGAGGAGGATTTCTGAGAACATATGGATACTAATTCATACTCTATATTGAGTGCAGATGGCATCCACTGATTCTGAATCTACACAACAAGAAGAGGTGCAACTTCTTCCGTTGGAATCAGTGACAAAGGCAAGAGGTCACTGGTTTAGGGATGATCAACCAGTGGCAGAGCTAATCTTCATGGCTACCATCAAAATCATGGACACAGATCATTATTTTCCAATCTTGTCCCAGGATTTCAAGACAATAATACAAGGACTACCTCATATTGAGGATGTATGGACACAAGCGGGAATAGAGGCATTCCTCAAGTTACCTATATATGTACCAGATTTTCAGAGGTGTGCACAAGTAATGAACACCATGCAACCTGCTGCGACAAAGATCTCAGTCCCAGAAGCACGAGTATTGGACAAAGTCGGGACATGGAAGACCATCCAATTTACACACGAGTTGATTAACAGAGCTTTTGGATGGAATCAAACAGGCATTACTAATGTGAAAGAAGAATGCCATGATCCCAAGAAGCGATCATTCCTGGAAATTAACAGAATTGACATAGAGGATGCTGTACGACTGGTACATCAACATTTTTGTTTTCCCAGTATGCACAGGTATACCGCTCCACAGAAAATTGTAGTCCAATTACTATCACATGCCATGAGGCAAATTGGAAACAAAGTCAATCTAACGGGGTATGTCCAAGAAAGACTGTTTGAAGCACAAAAGAAGTGGGGGCAAAAGAAGTTTTTAAATGGTAGTTCAGCTCTTACATTGCTGATTTATGAAGCTTTAGAAATGAAGAACTGTTTAAGAGAGATGCCAACTTCGGAAGGACTAGCAAGGTATGTCAAGTCAGCGACGGTCCCGAAGAAGAAGAAAGCTGTAGCCATGGTTGAAGAGGCTGGAACCAGCACACAGAAACCCATGAGGGGTACGAAGCGCCTACGAGAAGAGGAAGCTCAAGCAGCACCGCAATCAAAGAGAACGCACCTCTTACCGAAGATCACGACAACACAAATGCCAATTACTAAGAGAGATCTGTCTGCTGCCCTCGAGCAAACACATCAGTATATGCAAGGGCAAGTCAATTTAAACATTCAAGGACATCATTATAGACAAGCTAGTCAAGAGCAGACACAACGAGTCCCAGAGCAAACACCGAAACAAGCGGGAAGATACAAGGAGCTGGGCATTGATGATTCCAGCACAAATACGGATTCCAGTCCCGAAAAAGATACATTAGATACTGATATACGGACGGAATCACATGAAGGTGAATGGAACGAGGTCAATCAAGTGGAAGTCACGCCACAAAATCAGGAAGAAGAAGAAAAAAGAGTCGAAGAATCTATGGAACCGGAGCACGTCATTCAATTGAATGACACTACAAAAATAAGCATCAAGGAAGATACGACCACTGGGGTTACACATGTCAAAGCACCTATTAAAGAGGAAGAACAAACTCCAGTGAGTAAGGAAACGAAGGAGCTCCGACAACAAGAACAAACTGTGACACACCTCAGGGAAATAAAGAAGATATGGGGGCTGAGCCAAGAATCCAGCTTCAGATCAGGCAGCCCCATGACACCACATTACACATTGCTCAAGGCAAAGACGTCAATACCGGCGAAGAACCGACAATACCGAAAACATGGCTTAATGTAGATGTTACGCAGTTGAAACCTGTAGTAAAACAGATGATTCAAACAGCCATGGACACTCAGCAACAGATGATGGATATAGATGCCGAGAATGATCAAGCAAGGAGAGAAAGGAATCAGTTTCAACTCATGAGTGAACAGCTAGCGGCACAATTGATTGCAGCGCAAAAAGAATTAGTAAACAAGAATACGGAAGTGCTGGCAATCCAGACACAACATGCAGCATCCATTGCTCAGAATCAACAACTGCATACACAACTAACGGAGTTGCAAAGATTACACGAAGCAAGCGAGGCTGAAAAAGAGAAAATGAAGATGCGAAGCATGCTATTAGAGCAACAACTCAAGCTATATCTGGAAGAGAACGACAGCCTACGCAATAGAAATAAAGATTTGATGAAGTCTTTATTATATGATCAACCACTCATACAACAGGAATCCACAGAAACCAAAGATCAAGCACTTCGGGATCAGATCTCAAAATATGAAGAGCTGCTAAAGCAAGAACAAGCCAGGATAGAAGAATGGAAGAGCAGATATGCCAATGAAACCAGTGAGCTGAAACGTCAATTACAAAAGGTGAATGCCAAACTGGTACAAAGCTACAGTGAAAATATGGATCATGTAGCTGACATAGGTAAGGAACTACTGGCAACCAAAGAAGCACTTGGAGAAGCCATGCGAACAATAAAAGAAAACGATGAATGCATAGAACAGCTGAAGATTCAGAGAAAAGACAAAGAACCGATCGGGACATCAGTAGTGCCAGAAAAGAAACATCCTACTGACGAGGTAGAGGTAAGCCCTCTATCTCAACCGATCTATCATTCTCCAATACGTGAGCAGGTGGCGGATCTACATGATGATCATCCTATGCCATATACTGCAGAAATAAGTCAGAAGGAACAGGCACTAGTGGTGTCCCGGTTGACGGAAAATTTTGAAAATGAAGTAATCAAGGTCATGAAGGAAGCTAAGATCAAAGGAAAAGACTTAGAGACGCTTATGAAGCCTTTCAATATTCCATACGGATTACTGAAAGAGAAAACACGTCAATATATCAAGAAGATCATAAAAACGAGCCCTGATGAGCAGCTCAACTTCGAGAATGATACATTCAATTTTACTCAAGCAGAATTTGAAGCCGCACAGCCAGTTTGGAGAAGAAAGTTTTTGGAGAAACATCCGACATTAAGGATACACTGGCAAGCCGCTCCATATTCCCTGCAGGTAAACCCGGCATTTTGTCCTGTACCTCGTAGAAGAGAAGCTAGAGCATTTTTGGACATGCAAAGGAACGGTACACTAAATAATCAGTGGCTGAATTATCCGCTACTTCCGAGCCCGCCACATAATTACTTGCCAACGGAAGATTATATGGTAAAAACAATAGAATTTTGGCTGCAAAACTATGCGACAGTACCAGATTTAGCTATCAAAATGACAAACAAAATACTTAGCATGATACTTACAGTTTTGAAGGTCTTCAAGCATGCGGCCTACACCTTTTTGAATTTTATTGGAATTAACCAAGGCACAGACATACTTATCTTTGATCTATCAGTGATGCCAAGCAGACCAACTATAATGGCTTATTACTCCAGGCTTATGTTCTTGCCAAGTCCATATATGCAGACATTTGAAGAAGCATTTTTCACAGGATTCTTTGAAATTGATTCTGAGATATTTTTGAAGATGTCATCTAATCTCAATGCTAGATTAGTAGCATATGAATTAAGCTTCTTCGCAGATCACAGACAGCCACCACATGATGGCGTGAAGGTAGAACAATGGAAACAACTGATGATACGTGAAGCTAATCTGCTGAATGATAAGGAGCAAACAGTATATCGAACATATGCCCGTCGCTTATCAAAGCCTGTCAGGGACGACAGAGTCCAGGAGGGGGGCAGTGTCGAGGGAGAGACAAGTAAAAAGAAGAAAAGAAGAAAACAACGAAAGAAACAGCTTCACTAAAAGGCAAGATTTGAAATATACATCTCTGCAGGAAGCCCCGCAGGGGCACATTACCCATCTCTGCACAGAGCCCCGCAGGGGCGCACACACCAAGGAAAAGCACGCAGCTAAAAGGAGGAATCAGGGCCAACAAGTATCACATATGTGGGTGCTTCAACCTCTTGAGTTACAGAGAATTCAGATCAAGGCTTATGAGCTACATCCGCATATGTGCACTAATGGCGTGTGTGGCAAACCGAATCGCACACATCAAGGAAAGGACGTAACCCACATGGGTGCTTCAACCTCTTGATCTCTGGAAGGTCCAGATCGAAGACTGAAGCACCATATCTTCAGACTTTCCACTGGTGGCGTGCGCGGCAACCCAGAATTAAGGAACCTATAGGTGAATTAGACTGCAGAATATCAGGTAGTCAGTCTAACTCCAAGGGTTGCGGGCGATCAAGGCAAATACATCAGGCCCAGAGAATGTAAAACAAGAATTAAGAAGAGGCCGTCAAAACTGAACACCTGTTTTATAAACAGGTAACAATGAGCAAAGGTTGCGTGCAGTGAAAAGAAGTGAATAACACAGCAAGGTCCGACGTGTGCAACCAGGACAAATCAGAGCGCCTCTAAAACATAATGCAAGATCAAGAATCAGACAATACTGACCACTGGGTGCGTGCGGACAACAAACTGATGACAAGAAGCAAAGCCTGTCAAGGGACGACAGAGACGAAGAGGGGGAGAGTGTTGCAGAGCTAAAGAGCGCACAAAGCAGAGAAAAAGACGGGCCCCAAAATTTTTCCGATTTGGACTTCATATTTTTGTACCATAATCATTCTTGTAATATATTTTCCGTTGTAAAGGCACTAGAGGAGTCCTCTAGATGCATCTCCACAGAAGATTAGAAGCTTACCCATGTAAAATAGTAGAAATTTAGTCTGTTAGTGAATAAAGTGCCGGTCTCTTGTGTGAAAGGACCATTTTTTAGGGCACTAGTATATAAGTCAAATGTGACTCTTTGTAAAGAACTTTTTGCCATTGTGAGAATAGAGAGCCAGAAATTCGAATTTGTGTCTTCTTCTCTCCTTATCTTCTTCTTCGTGAGCTTGCATGCATGTGTATTGCTTAGAAAGAGTGCTTGTGAGTGTTATCTATCCATGAAAGTGTTTCTTTGCTGTAGGAAAGGTGTGTGCGAAGTGTAGGAAGTGCTGAAGTGTAGGAAAGTATTCCCACGACTCAGTATTTCGCTCATAACTTGAAGTAGGAGCGTCGGAATTGAGTGAAACCACTGCCATTGGATGCGTCTTCTCGAGAGCTTCGAAACGCATATGCTATTCGCTATATTTGGAGTTCGAAGCTGAGAGAAAAGTCCAAAATACTGACGGCTGTTGCACTAAGTATCGTTTCGCCCTGACCAACAGTTGGAGCTTGTTTGGATAAGTCTTTGCCTCATTACATTCTTTGAGTAGTTCATTTGCATTGATCATTACATGATTGCATGTCTTCATACACTCGGCTAGGTTTGTATACTCTTTGGATTGATAATTAAAAGCGTGTATCCCCACTATATGCACTTGTGAGGGGATTGAGGTATAGTCTCTTTCTCCGCAAGTCCCTAAGTTGATACTTAGGTCAACACACTTATCCAAGCATGTCGAGTGTAAGGAATGGGGTATATTCTAATAGGTGCAGACTTGGGATTACTCGGAGAACTAGTCTCTCTTGTGCATGGTTCTTCGCTAAGGCTGTTTTCAGATAGAATGACACTCTTGGGACTTGCTAGATCAGAAGATGGTATGCAAGCAGGATTCGGTGTGTCCTCACATGAAGTACTTGATGAAGGGGTTTCCATAGTGCTAGTGAACATACATGCATCACTTTGTTCATTTGAGTGAGTTTCTGGCTCTATAATTGCGGCTTTGATTGGTCGTTCGTCTAGCATGTTGAATACTTCACGATGTCCTATCTTGGCTGAGATGTATCCTAAGGCCAATTGGATAGTCACTTCATATTCGTATATCCAGTCTTGACCTAACACCAGCTCTTCCAATAAGTCTTGGTCATGACATACTAAGAGTTTTTGTTCCATTGTGTTGTTTCCTAAGTGTAGAGGCAACATAATCTCTCCTATACACTTGGTGATTTTTCCTCCTATTCCAATCAGCTGTGCCTTTGATGGACGTAATTCTTCCTTGAGTTGCTGAGTCAATGAAAATTTGATGCAGCTTATAGCGGCTCCTGTGTCAATGAGAGCATCCACTAAGTGGTACTCCATTTTTCTGGCTCCCAAATTCAAATATGGTTGTGTCTTTTGTTGACCTAGGTTTTCAGTGGTTCTAAAATTAGCCATTGGGATGAGTTCCTCTCCTTGGCGATATCTCTCATCTCTCTCTCATCCACTCTTTTCGTTTCCTAATCCGCTCTAGCGCTTCTTGTCTGGCTTCCTCTCGTATTCTCTCTTCCTCTAGACGTCTATTTTTACGTGTTATCAGTCGTGACATTATTTCTTCAGTCAGTGGTTCTAGATATTTTTTCACTCGACATCCACTGATATAATTTGGTAATACTTCTCCATCTAGGGTTGCTAAGCTCATGGCTCTGCTGATGGATATGCGATTGATGATTAATGGGCCATATCCTCTTTTTTGTAGTTTCTTTGCATGTTGTTTCAAGGTATATACCAAAACTAAATCTCCTTCCTTCAGATTTTTGTCTTTAATATGAGCATCAAAATATGCCTTCTGTCGCCTTTTAGCAGCATAAATCCCTGCTACTGCTTGTAACCTAGTTTCGTGTAGCTTCTCTATTTGTTCCGATTGAGTTGAGAGTTCATGTCCATTCCGCTCATAGGTTGTTGCTACTCTGAGAGTGGGTATTAGGAAATCAATTGGTAAAATAGCATTCTGCCCATACACTAAGTTAAAAGGAGTAGTGCCTATGGCGGTTTTGTAAGCTACCCTGAATGCCCATAAAGCATGATGTAATTGTTTATCCCAATCATATCTACCATTGTTCACAATTTTAGTGAGAACTGTGCATAAGATTTTATTTGAACTTTCGGCTTGTCCATTGGCTTGTGGGTGATAAGGGGTTGATTTCTTATGAATTACCAAGAATTCATTCAGCAAGGCTTCTATCACTTCATTCACAAAATGCGTACCTCTATCACTCACAATTTCTATCGGTAGTCCAAATCTAGTGAAAACGTTCTCGAAGAGAAACTTGGCTGTAGTCCTTGCATCGTTTTTCTTGGTAGCTTTGGCTTCAACCCATTTGGTCAGATAGTTTGTGGCTACAATTATATATTCGGCATGGGATCCTTTAGCTGGGGGCTAATAGGTCCTATGAAGTCTATTCCCCATTTTGTGAAAGCTCTTGCACTCATCATGGGTTTCAGAGGCATTTCATCTCTTCTAATTGGATATTTCGTTTGTTGACATGTATCACATCGTTGCACATATGTGGCTGCATCCTGATGTAAAGTTGGCCACCACATTCCTGCAAAGAGAATCATTTTTGCTGGTTTATCTGCAGAGAAATGTCCTCGTGCAGCTCTTGTATGTGCCATCTCTAAAACAGCAAGATACTCGTCTTCATGAATGCACATTCGCAAATGATTATCTCTTCCTCATTTAAAGAGTTGTTTTCCTATAAGAGCATAGTCCTTGCTTTGTTCAAGTGCTCGTTTTCTTGCTAAAGTGGCTCCTTCTGGGTACTCTTGGGTCTTTAAGAACTTCACCAGAGGCATGCTCCATCTTGGTGCTACAGTGGAGTAGCATAGAGTGGAGTTCTCTTCTGGATTCCGTTCTTGACAGGTTGGGCAGGCTCATACATAGTTATGCGCATCCCTCTGCATGGTCGGCCAATATATGCCCAATCTCCTTAGTGTTTGCCATGTTCCATTCGCATTTAGATGAGTTTTCCATTGATTTACATGTGCTTTTTGAAGCCACATTTCCTGTTCCTCTTCTTCTACACATCTCATGAGTAATCCATTTGATTCTTGGTGATACAAACTTCCAGCAATGATATGAAGGTTTTTAGCCTTCCATAGGTCTTGAGTTCGGTTTGGTGTGATTCCATCTTTAGGTCCATGCGTGAGTATAGGGATCAGCTTTTCTGCCCATTGGGGGCATACTTCGAGGTTAAACAGGTACGTGTCTGGCAGATCATCCGGTACTCCTATGGGTGGTTCTCCATGAGTCATTCTTGATAGGTGATCCACTCTTATGTGGGTATTTCCTTTCTTGACTACTACTTCAAAATCAAATTCGATCAACAATAGAAACCATCGTACTAGTCGTCTTGTATTACAAGGCTTATTGACTAAGTACAGTAGGGCTTGATGAACAATGAAGAATTTGAATTTGTTTGCCAATAAGTAGTGTCGAAACTTCTTTACTGCATACATCATTCCTAGGCCTTCTCTTTCAGTTGTGGTATAATTGCGTTCTGCTTGATTCAATTGTCTACTGGCATAGGCTATAGGGTGATCCAAATTTCCTGCATCTGCGGGTTGAGCTAAGATGCAACCAATGGCAAACTTGGAAGCATCCACGTGAATATGAAATGGTTTGTTCCAATTAGGTACTCGAAGGATTGGGGCTGAACTCAATCGACTCTTTAACTCATTAAAGGCCTTTTCACATTCTTCAGTCCAATTAAATTGAGACAATAGTGCACAAAGAGGTCTAGCAATTATGGCATACATGTGTATAAATCTTCGGTAGTATCCACAATGTCCCATAAATGCTTGCACTTCTTTAGCAGTCTTTGGTCTTGGCAAATCCAGAATCACTTTGATTTTTTCTTCATCAGTTGAAATTCCATTTTTAGAGACAATGTCCTAATATCTTTCCTTGTCGAACCATGAAGACACATTTTTCTGGATTGAGGCATACTAGATATTGTCGACATTTGGAAAAGATCTTTCCTAGTTCAGGGATATGCTCTGATCGTATAGCTAAATAAGTATATAAAACATCCACGTATACCTCCATACTCTTTCTCAGGAAATCTTTGAATACATGGCACATCAATCTTTGGAAAGTGGCTGGGGCATTGGTTATGCCGAAAGGCATAACCCTAAAGGCGTATACTCCCCATTCAATTGCAAAGGCTATTTTATGCTGGTCCTCAGGAGCAATGGCTACCTGATTATAGCCTGAAAATCCGTCCAAAAAACTATAAACTTCCTTCCCTGCCACTCTTTCCAAAAGATGATTCGTGATGGGTAATGGGTAACTATCCCTTATGGTAGCGGCATTTACTTTTTTCAGATTTATGCATACTCTTAACTTACCATTCTTTTTCGGTACAACCACCAAAGGCGACACCCATTCCGTGTGTTCGATCTCATATATGAACCCAGCTTCTAACAACTTATCTATCTCTTCCTTTATCTTTGCTGAGTAAACATCGTTATAGGTGTATGGTCTTTGTTTGGAAGGTTTAGCTTCAGATGTCATAGGGATTCTATGAGCACATATAGATGGATCTACTCCTTTCAAATCCTTATAGGTCCAGGCAAAGACATCCCTATATTTCCTTATGAGGTGTATTAACTCTTGTTCTTCCTCCATTGAGACATCCTGTCCTATGAAAGTACATCGCTCCTCTCCTTCCTCTAACGTTACTACTATCTTCTTGGTTTGCTCTTTGTTGTCATATGCTATTCCCGGCTGTGCTTCTCGTTTTGGCATTTGAATAGCAATTCTTCTCTCTTCTACTTCATATTTTTTGAAGTGGGCGGGCACTTCAAATTGGTCTTGAGGCTTATTTTCTTCGTCATTTTTTGCTTTATCTAATCCAAGCTCCTCTTCCTGTGTTGGTTCTTGATTTATTTCATTAGTTATGACACTCACTTCTTGATTTCCACTTTCTATTTCCATTTGCTCTTGCTCCATTTCAATGCTCTCGTAATCTTCTTTCCATTCTTTTTCAATTATTTCTCCTTCTTCAGCCTCTTGAAGAACTACCACGTATAGACTAACGTCATATCTTTCCTCATCGATGCATTCATTCATGGTTATCACTTCTTCGTTTACACACACATCGAGAGTAGCTAAAATCTCCATCCAACCATGAGGTTCAAATTCTTCATCTAAGAATATTTTAGGCATATACACTGGATCTTGTACTGATCTAGCAACTCCTTGCCTATGTTGCCATCCTTTCCTCCTATCCTCTTCTTTTTTTGCAGTTTGGCATATCCATAGATGAGTGTCTTCATTCATCCATGATTGATCACTTGAACCTATACTATGAATCGACTGATTATCTTCCTCCTTATGAATCTGATTCCATTGTAAGGGGGGAACATCTTGATATGTATAGGTGTGGAGATTTATTCTTGTGGTGGTTCCTTCATGTTGTAGGTATACAACGTCTTTTCCCCAATCTTGCACTACCTTTAGTTGTCTCATGAAAGGTCTTCCAAGTATCATTTCATAATTGCTAGGCCTTTCAAATTGACAAATCGCTAAGGTGTGTTCGAACTCAACTCCGCAAGTGGTAAAAACTACTCGTTCCAATGATCCCAAGGGTCATTCAGTGTGTTCGTCTGCCATTTGTATCTTCATGCATGTTGGTCTTAGAGCTGTTTTTCCCATTTCTCCCAGATTTCTCTAGTCGCAATTCCTACTCCAGCTCCAGAATCTAAGATGGATTTAGTAGTGTAATCCCTATAGGTAATTGGAAGGCACGTGTTTCCTTCATCTCCCTCACTAAAATCTCCAACCTTATCGACTAGGATTTTGACTGTGTTTACTTCATCAGGCATCTCCTTCTCTTCCGCCTTGATCTCCAATTGACTGGTTAATTTCTCCTTCATATGTGGTTTGACCTTCAACAGTTCTTCCAATGTCAGAGTGCAAGGGATTTTTACCTTTCTAAGGTGTTGTATGATATCCGATGTTTGGACTGATGGGTTCAGTTCTTTTTTTCTCATTGAGGGAATACAATATAATTACGAATTATGTTTGTACTCTCCTGTGTAATTTGGCAAAGCCTTTACACTATCATTTTCTTTGTTACTTGGATCAATTGGTATTATTTCTTCTGAATTCAGCTCAGGTATGGAGTCTTCAATTTCTCCTTCTGCTTCTAGCTCCTCAAAGGGTGGTTCTATTCCTTCCACTTTTTTCCATCGATCTTCTTGGACTCTTGCCCATAAGTCTTTAGGCCATTCCCCTTCTACTTCGGGAACAATGGATCCTTCCCTTTTATCCTCACAGTAATTTCCATTATGCGTCTTACTTGCTTCGAGTTTCTCGGGTTCCTTAGGGATGACACACTCTTGGAATTCTTTTTCAGGAATTCGTGAGTTGGGTAATTGAAGAACAGGTTTTTCTAAGGTCTGCTGAGCCACTTCAATTAATTTTTTGAATATCTCCAACCTTTCCTTCTCTAAATCACCTCTAGGATATTCTCTTTCATGTTGTTCTATGGTAGGTCCTGCTCTTATTCGTGCCTTGTATGCCTGAATCCACATGGCTAATTCTTCAGGCATGGGATTTGCTAAAACTGATCCTACCTCTTCTTTTTTTGACTTTCCTTTCAGATTTTCTTCTTCCTCTTCTTGTTTCTCTTTTAGATTTTGTTCTCTCTTCTCAATTTCCTTCTTTTGTAACAATTTCTTTTCCTTTATCCTGTCTCTACGGTTCTTCCATCTTTGTGTTCGTTTGCTTACAACACTTCTCTCAAGCTCTTCCGAGTTTTCAACTACTTGAGGTGTAGGTATGTGCATTTCTCTATCACCTTGATCATTTTCCTCAGTTTTGTCTGGGGTCTCTCTAGCTTTGGCTCTAGTTATTGCTTTCAATGGTACAGTGTACCCCTTATCGCTTCCTGATGATTCTATCACTTCTATCACGTTAATCTACACATTAGACTTAACTTTGTTGGAGTTCTTGGGGCAATCTCTGAAAAGGTGTTCTTTACCACAATCACTACAGTATCCTTCCCAAACTCGTTGTGGTGGTGGTGGGTTTGGTAGTGTACATTCTCTAATATAATGATCACCTCCGCATCTATAACATGGTCCTTTAGGTACAGGCGGTCTGTTTGTAGGTCAGGGGGGTATGGATGCCCTTGGGGCTGTGTACATCAATGACACATAGTCCTGCTCATATTCGTAGGAACTATCTCGCACTTCCATGCCATAGGCATATGGTTTGTACGTTTGTCCATATTCTGTCATAGAGCTCTCATAAGTGAGATAGTTTCCTTGGCTATGGTCATAGGATGAATCATATGATTCATTACTAGTCAATGGTGTGGCTGGGACTATTGCTCTCTCTAATTTTTCTTCAGGTTGAGCTATTTTCACTGGGAAAATATTCTGAGGGTGGGGTGGTTGTTGTCCTAACACCGATTGTGGTTGATTGTAACTTTGATAAGCATATGGCCGTGGTGCAGGTGCCTATTGCTGATAAGTGGGATATCTGAAGGCTTCTCCTCCTAGATCTCTCTGAGGGTATCCGTAAGGTCTCATGAGCGGTTGTGTTGGTCTTGCTTGCCTATTTTAAGGACAATTTTCTGAGCTGTGATTTGTTTATTTTTGTTCTATGCTGTAATATTGTAAAGGTCCTGGAATGGGTGGTCTATTGTAAGCATAGGCAGGTGGTGGGATTACTCCCCTAGTGCACAAATGAGAGGGATGATCACCTCCAGAATGCACACATCTTCTAAGCATGGGCACTCTCATTGGGTTGTTGGGGTAGTTCCTCTGTCCTTGGACGTTCAGCTTCTTTGCTACTAGGTCGGCTATTTCCTCAACATTGTTCTTAGGGTTCGATGTGTTGCTTGTTGAATCTTCACTCTTCATACTACCTTGAGGTATTTTCAGATCCTCCGCTAGATTGTCCTCTAGGTCAATACATTCTTTCATGCATTCTTGCAAGCTTTGAACTCTCTTCACATACACCAGAGATCTTAATGATCCATTCAATAATCCTTCCAAAAATAATGACACCATTTTGTTTTGGGTGGGTCTCTCTTCCACTGGGCACCTATCCACATATTGCTTGAATCTTCTTGCTGCCAATCTCACTGATTCTGTAGGAGCTTGCTTAAAGCTATGGATTAATGATGACGAGTTGTTTTTAATTCTAGACTTAGTGAATTCTTCAATCATTTCTTGATAGACTTGTTCCATGTTTTGAAAATTGTTAGGATCTAATGGTTGGAACCAAGCTAAAGCTGTGTCTGTCAAAGTTAGACCAAAAGACTCATATTAGATCAAAAAATCTTCTACTTATTCGGCTTTGATTACTTGCTTGAATTCAGCTATATGATTGTAAGGTTCACTAGAGCCATCATAGTGATTTCTCATGCATTTGGCCACTTGAATTGGCCTTAATCTTCTCCCTGCTTCAGGCGGTCTAGGCATCACAAGAAAAACAGGTCTTCCAATGGGTATACCAGGTCCTCTTGCTACAGGTGGTCTAACTGGGGCAGGAATTCCATTTCTTGGATCCACAGGTGTCTGAGGCCGATAATTAGGGTTATTTGCAGGCATAGCAAACTGCACATGTGGTCTAACCGGGATTTGAGTTTGTTGTGTTTGTCCTGACTGTTGAAATGAATTATTCTGAGAGGTTCCATGTGGGTTTTGTGAAGTAGTGGCTTGATCCCTCGGGGGAAACACTGGAATGTTCTGATATTTCAACCCGGCTCTCTTCGAATCTGTTAGGGGCCAATACCTTCTTTGGTTTTTGTCCAAATATGTGATGATGGTGGGGAAGTCAGGATCTTGTAACTCAAAGACAGTCACGGGGTTAGGGGCTGCTTCCCATAATGAAGAGTGGGCTCTAAGGAGATGCTCCATTCCATTGATCAAATACACATCCATTAAAGAGTCATCTTGGGGAATCAGGTCTCCTCTCCAAACCCTAACAACAGTAGACCTCCCTCTAGGTGTGGTCACTTGCTCTTCATTTCCGTCTTCATTAAGGTTTGGAGCAGTGTTTTCTTCCCCAAGTTCATTGATGTTTTCCAGATGTTCTGTAACAACATACTGGATATCTCTTTTATCCATATAAAATCCTCCTGCATACTTAACTGCTGGCCTAGGCACTATGTAAGCATCTAAAGCTTTCTTCAGTCTAGCCGCTGATCGGTTTAGTCCATCTAGGTATATGGGTATCTCATGTTGATTGGTGGTCACATATTCTAAAGATGTCTGATATTCTCCCTCAATAATTGACATCATGCCAATCATTGGTACAGTGTTTTGCATATCCTCTGAAGCCATAAGAATTTCTTCCTCTGACTCACTAGAGGTTTCAGAATAATGTGAACGGCTACTTGGTTCGGCTACACTTCCTACAAAAGAGATTACTCTTCTTCGGCTTCCTAGGGTTCTCCCAGATCTTAGGTTCATCCACTTAAAAGCTCTGATCAGCCTTTGCCAACCTCCAACTTCTAGAGTTCTTCACTAAAGGTCAGAATTCTAGAAAAATTTGCTGGGAAAGGACTAGCTGTGAAATCTCAGGTCACGATACTTGACCAAAAAGAACACGATACTCGATCCTTGAACTAAACGATACACGATATCTGCCCAAAACGATACACGATACCTCAATATGATGATACTCAACACTTGGATGAACATGATACACGATAGTTGAGCAAATGTGATACACGATACGTGAGCAAACACTATACTCGATACTCCAAAAAATGCGATACTCGATATGCGATACTTGATCACACGATACTTGAGATAGCACGATACACGATACTTGTGAAGTATCACGATCGAGGATCACACGATACTCGATACTTGAGCAAACACGATACTCGATACTTGAGCAAACGCGATACTCGATACTTGAGCAAACGCGATACTCGATACTTGAGCAAACGTGATACTCGATACTTGAGCAAACGCGATACTCGATACTTGAGCAAACGTGATACTCGATACTTGAGCAAACGCGATACTCGATACTTGAGCAAACACGATACTCGATACTTGAGCAAACACGATACTCGATACGTGAGCAAACGCGATACTCGATACTTGTGAAGTATCGCGATACTCAACCACAGCAGACCACGATACTTGTCAGGTATCGCGATACTCGACCGCGGGAGAACACGATACTTGACACTTTTCAGTTTTTTGTCTGTGTGTTTTTTGATTTTGGGTTCATACACATGTTCTCAAAGTACATTTACCCTCCCCTCTTAGCCTGAATCATGAAAATACTTCCTCTCTACCCCGGTATGGCCTTCACGATACTTCATGCATATCGTTTTTTCTGAAATACTTAATTTATGTGATAAGGATGAGAGAATGATATATGTGCTTACCTTAGGTATTCTCTCTCAACTCGCTAACAACTCTAACTAGCTCTGCGCAGCTCCACAAGCTCGGATCTAGCTCACGATACTCGACAGCACCTCTCACGATACTTGTTTAAGAGACAAGTGACTTACAAAATGGCATTTTTAGCTTTTATACTTTTGAATTTCCTACTCACTAAAAAAAGAAGAACAACAAGACAAGGACTAAAAGCTACTCTAATTACTTAACCTACTCCCTTGCTCCTCCTACTCTACTCACTCCACTCACTTCCCTAGACTAATAACTCACTACACACACTTCAAGAGTGAGAAGTAGTAAGTGCGGGTAAAAGTGACTTACCAAAGAAGAGAAAATCACTACTCCTCCTCTCACTTCAATGCAAAAAGCTACTTACCATCACACGAATGCCTCGGTTTGATTCGACACTCCCCGACAACGGCGCCAAAAAATGTGTGTACCTAAGAACCAACTTAGGGACTTGTGGAGAAAGAGACTATATCTCAATCCCCCTCAAGTGCATATAGTGGGGATTCACGCTTTAATTATCAATTCGATGAGTATCAAAACCTAGCCGAGTGTATGAAGACATGCATTCAAATGACGATCAATGCAAATGAGTTACTCAAAGAGTGCAAACAAGGCAAAGGCTAATCCAAACAAGCTTCAACTGTCAGTCATGGTGTCATGATACTTGGAACAGCAGCCAACAGTAAATTGAGCTTTTCTCTCAGCTCCAAACTCTAAATATAGCGACTAGCATATGCGTTTCGAAGCTCTCAAGAAGACGCATCCAATGGCAGTATTTTCATTCAATTTTGACACTCCTACTTCAAGTTATGAGCAAAATACTGAGTCGTAGGAATAAACTTCCTACACTTCAGCACTTCCTACACTTCACACACACCTTAACCACAGCAAAAAAAAGCTTTCATGGATAGACAACACTTCCTAACACTCTTTCCAAGCAATACACAAGCATATAAGCTCACAAAGAAGAAGATACAGAGAGGAGAAGACACAAATTCGAATTTCTGTGCTCTTGATTCTCACAATGGCAAAAAGTCTTTACAAAAAGTCACAAATTGACTTATATACTTGTGCCCTAAAAATGGTCCTTTCACACAAGAGACCGGCACTTTATTCACTAAAAGGCTAATTTCCTACTAATTTACATGGGTAAGCTACTAATCTTCAGTGGGGATGCATCTAGAGGACTCCTCTAGTGCATTTACATCAGAAAATATATTACAAGAATGGATATAATACAAAAATTGGGTGTCCAAATCGGAAAAATTTTGGGGCCCGTCTTTTTCTCTGCCTTGTGCTCTCTTTGCTCTGCAACAGTGGCTCTCTTGAAGTGATGCGAGAAAGGTGATACACCCTGAGGTGGGTTCTTCCTTTCCTAACAGCCACTTCAAAGTTATATTCCATTAGTAAGAGGAACCATCTTACTAAGTGTCCTATATTGTAAGGTTTATTGACCAAATATAATAAAGCTTGATGGTCAGTGAAAAACTTGAACTTGTTGGCCAATAGATAGTGTCTAAACTTCTTCACTGCATATACCATTCCTATGCCTTCTCTTTTGGTTGTTGTATAGTTTCATTCAACCACGTTCAGCTATCTACTAGCATATGCTATAGGTAAATCTAGATTTCCTTCACATGTGGGTTATGCAAGCACACATCCTATTGCATGATTGGATGCATCTACTCTTGGAAACAATGTCATATAGAATATGTGACCATCCGTGCAATGTCATATTGGTACAATCTCAACTGAATTTGCAAACTTCATAATCTTCAAACTAGTACTCCCGAAATTGACCTTCAAATCTTTTCTTCAAAGGTCTTCTTCAAATCTGAATTTGACTTTCCTTCAAAAAACCTGAACTTGCTGAATATGAACCATAATACTTGAGAAAATATGCAAACTAGATATCCAATAGTGTATACATCAAGCAATCATTTGCTTGACAACAAATATAGCATGTACTGACTCTGAACCTGCTATCTTCAGTCTTCTCAAACCTGAAAACATACACTAGGATCCACATATTTGCATTTACCTTACGAAAGTTTTCTCGACGTACTTCTGTTGTGTCATATAAATACATTAAACAAAATCAAGAACTGAATCCTGGAACCTGTGACTGATAACTCACAACTTAGTGTATTATGAACACTGCTGGTTCATCTCTGACTGTATTCAAGTCAACTCATCTCAAGTCAACTGAAATGAGTTCATGAGTCTCATCAAAAAATCTATGATGTCATTATGTCTTTATCTTTAAATCCTTCATACCTCTTTCCTTCAGAACTTGGTATAAACATAAATGTGCGCACCTCTGAAAACATACCTCTCTGAAATATCAAGCTTCTCTTCAATAGAATTCTGGAACCTTCTCCTGAACAGGAACATCCTAACAAGAACTTTCTCCAAACATTCTCCTTCTTCCTTCTTCTTTCAAAGTTGGAACATAAAGAGAAACTAACAAAGGAAATATAGGAATACCTGAAATAGGAATACCTGAAATAGGAATACCTATAGGTATGACTCTACATTCTTTCACATATGGTTGAAAATAATTCTTCATGTTTCATCACCCCCCTGGATGATTTAACACTAGTATCCAGATTTCTTCAAATTATATCAGACTTTATGAAATCTGGAACATCTTCCTTCTTTCAATAAATCTGATCTTCAGTGATCAATACCTGTATCTGAAACAAAAATCTCTTGAACCCTTTTTATTAGCATTGCGGTTGCCAATAGCTTTCACTGTTACTTCTCAGCTTTCCATATTGTAGAATAAGGTTAGTTGATCCTAACATAAAAAAACCTTGCTGAAAGTATTTTAGGATTCATAACCTTCTACAACATAACAAGTATCTTTTTCTATTCCTTTGCAACACAAATATGATAGAATCTGAATCTTTGACTTACTTCTTCCAATGCTAAGAACCTTCTCAAACAAAGGATAGACAACTGACTCATAAATACTCAAGATCTTCATGATCATTTAAGATCATTCAAGATCATCCAAGATCTTTCCAACAAAATACCTGTGTAGAATCTGCTCTCATCAAACCTTCAAGACTGAATGTTTGATTTGTTACCTGAATGTCTCTAAGTGTCCATGCTTCTTACATAAAGTTGTAAAACTTTACTTTAACCAAATCCTTCCCAAGAATCTACAACTCCTACTTGAAACATAAGTGGACAAACTTCTCACCTTGAGAACTCCAAAAGTTGCAAGTTGATACTTCAAATCTTCATATTCTACCCGGGTGAAATGTGATAGTACCTGCTTGATTTTCTTTTGGCTATCTCCACTTCTCAATCAAGTAATAGGATCTGATGGATCACCGTTTCGAATACAACCAATTATCCAAAAATCAAGACAAATATAAAAAGTAGATTCTTAAACTGACAAGTACATCAAAAAATCTAAAATTTTTGAAGTTTTCTAAAAATACTAAATATGAGGTAACCTTTCCAAGACAAAACCTCAACCCAAGTCTTCAACATCTGCTACAAAAAACTCCTTTACCTCAAGAGTTAGATAAAGAAGAAATATACTTCTTTGCAACTTGTCATATACCAAGTAGCTTTGTATTGACACTCCAAGAATTCTTTGAGGGAACATATAAGCTGCCTGCTTAAAAGCTTCAACTTATATATAACTCACACATATGAGTCAAAACATACAAGTTGTCTTCAAAATCTGCTGCTTTTCTTTCTCTCAATGCAATTCTTTGTCAAAACCTACTAAATCATGACCAACTATCATGCAAAACAAGAAACTGCTTCTTCTTTAAACTATCTTTTTCACAAGATGCTCTCGTAGACTTGTCTTTTGATGTAGAGGATAAATTAAGGAAAGTATATGGAAAATATATGAGAAAAAGAAGCCTTACTTTCCCGTTGGAATTGTTGGACCTTTTTTTTTTGCATTTTTCTTCCACCTGATGATGTCAACATCTTCAAACTTCTCTTCCATATCTTTTGTTTTCTTTATCTTGAAGTAGCAAGCACTCTTGACTTCTTCAAATGAATTTTTCTCTTCCTCTAGTGCTAAGATTAAGAGAAAAAACAAACATGGTATACAAATGGAAGTGAATATAGAATCATGTTTTACCATCTCCTCATATCTCTGAATCAAAATTCTGCTTCAAATGTTTGAAATGACTAAATTCACAACCTTTTGTCTGCATGATGAATTTACCTTTCTAGAGTTACCTCTCTAGATCAAATTTTGTACCTCGATATCCAACCAACTTACAACAAAAAATTGGCTGAACACAAAACTAATGCTCTCCACATTTGTCTTCTTAGATGAGCTTTCTTACCATGAAAGAGATCTCTCAAAACTTTCTAGAAAAACCTCTAGATACCTGTTTTGATGTAGCCTTTAACTTTCAAATAATGAAAGTGTATAAAAGCATTCCTTGAATCCTTCAAATCTCTTCATAACTACTCTTCTAAGATATGACCTGCAAATGATAATATGATAGTAGAAATTGATACCTATGATTTTATCTTGATATGATTCCTTCATCTTCTCCAAACCAATGTTCTTCCTTGAATTTGAAGTAGCCTTCTCTTCATCAATTTTGGGTCTTCAAACAATACTTTTTTATATACTTTACAGAAGTATTCGGCTGCTAACAGATCATCAACTTCATACTCCACACTAATGAATAAACATGTGCCTGAATTGTCTAATTCTCAAATCTTTACTCATCTAGATTAAGTGTGTATGTCAAAAGTCAAAATGTTAGAAGATGCTCTTAAATCATATATTGTAAACCTAGAAGTCTAGGAAACCTAGGAATCTGAGAGCCTGAATGAACTCTGATATCAAAACCCTAAAGCTCTAATACCAAAACCTTAGTGCTCTGATACCAATTGTTGGACATTTAGTAGGCCCAATACTAATACCACAGGTCCAAGGTTCCATGGGTCCAGCATATACAACATAGAATCTAGCAATCTTCCATGTGTAAAGTGTTACATAAGCCATTGCTTACTCACACTATCATATATACAAATGTCAATTTACAATGTGGGAGTCAAAATCTCAACCACTCTATGTGAACAAAAATAGATGGATGAGTGAATGTACAAATGTAACAAACATATTCAGATGTATGGACAGAAATGAGAATATATATGAGATGTGTGACCTAATAGGTTGTAGAAGAGTGAATATGAGTGACAAAAAGACGAAGGATCAGTCTAAACTGATAATCAACAAACCCTCATCTAACCTTAGGCTATGGAAGACCCTACGTTAGATACATGTGTGAAAAGATCACATACTTATATATATTCAGATTTATGTCCATACATCTAAATATGTTTATTACATTTGTACATTCACTCATCCATCTATTTCTGTTCACATGGAGTGATTGAGATTTTGACTCCCACATTGTAAATTGACATTTGTATATATGATAGTGTGAGTAAGCAGTGGCTTACGTAACACTTTACACAGGTTGTCTAATCTTTCTCTATCTTTGTCTCATCATTTGTATGATTAAATGTGGTATGTTCATGTTTTGTCAATATTGGAAGATTGCTAAATTCTATGTTGTATATGCTGGACCTATGGAACCTTGGACCTGTGGTATTAGTATTGGGCCTACTAAATTTGCAACATCTACATGGACATGGAATGGTTTATTCCAATATGGAGTTGTCAGTATTGGTGTTGTGCACAAACGTCTCTTCAACTCATTGAAGGAATTTTCACATTCATCGTTCCACTCAAAATTTGTCAATAGAGCATAAAGAGGTTTAGCTATGGTCGCATACATGTGGATAAACGTGCGATAATATCCACAATGGCCCATAAAGGCTTGTATCTCTTTAACATTACTTAGTCTTTGCAACTACGCTATGGCTCTTACTTTGTCCTCATCTATTGATATTCCATTCTTAGAAACAATTGACCTAAGATCTTACCTTGATGTACCATGAACACACACTTTTTTGGGTTGAGACAAAATCAATATTCTCTACACTTGTTGAAGATCTATTTGAGCTCAGGAATGTGGTATCTTCTTTCTTGGGAATGAGCACATAAATCATCCACGTATACTTCTAAGCTCTTTCACAAGAACTCTTTCAAGACATGATACATGAGCCTTTGGAATGTTGTAGGTGCATTGGTGAGCCCAAATGGCATCAAACAAAATGCAAAGATTCCCCACTCTATGGCAAAGGCCATTTTGTGTTGATCTTCAGGGGCAATGGATACTTGGTTGTAACCTAAAAATCCATCAAGTAAGCTATAAACTTCCTTTCATGCAACATGCTCCAATAAATGTTCGGTAATTGGAAGTGGATAGCTATCTCTGATTGTAGCGGCATTAACTTTTTAAGGTTAATACACACTTGCAACTTTCCATTCTTTTTGGGCATCACTACAATGGGGGACACCCATTCACTATGCTCAATCTCATAGATAAATCTAGCTTCAATCAATCTGTCAATTTCTTGTTTTATTCTGGTTGCATAAGTGTCATTAAATATGTAGGGCTTTTGTTTGGTGGGCTTGGCATCAGCTATCATGGGGATCATATGAGAACATTTTGGATCTACCCCCTTTAGGTCTCTATAGGTCTACACAAACACATCTCTATATTCCCTTAATAAAGCTACAAGCTCTGCTTCTTCTTTTGCACTTAGGTCTTCCCCTATGTACATACATCTCTCTTTGTTCTCTTCAATGGTTACCACAAATTTTTTAGTCTTTTCTTTATTATCATATGCTTCTCTCTTAGGCATTCATACCAAAATTTTCTGATCTTCAACCTCATATTTCTTGAAATTGTCTGGTACTTCAAAGAATGATTCCTCCTCTACGTGTTTCATTGCTTTCATTTTCTTTTTCTTTTGACCACCTTCACTTCCATCCTTTGAATTTACATTTTTGATGCTTGTGAGAGGTTCTTCTTCTTTTTTTGTAAATACCCCTATGTCTTCTAGATAGTGCTCCTTTGAATTAAAGCAACAATCCGTCACAATGGATTCTAGATCATTGTCATCCTCTTCTTCTTCTATGACATCACTAGGGTCACACTCTTCTAGCAAAGTTTCACA
Organism: Ceratopteris richardii; assembly: GCA_020310875.1. NCBI lineage: Eukaryota > Viridiplantae > Streptophyta > Polypodiopsida > Polypodiales > Pteridaceae > Ceratopteris > Ceratopteris richardii. The sequence goes on along the minus strand of CM035414.1, from coordinate 185,181,218 downwards.
CATGAACACAGAGATATCATAAACCTCCTCATCACAATGAGGTGTCTAGTGTTTTTCATTGATTGCAATGTCCATGATGGCTAAGATTTCAGCCCAACCATGAGGCTCAAATTCCTCATTTGCAAAGATCATTGGTGTTTAGGCTGGGTCTATAACCGGTCTGTCCCCTTGAGAAGCTCCTTCTTCTCTTGCTTTTAGGAATCTTTCCTCTTCCTCTCCAACCTTGCACATCCACCAATGTGTATCTTCATGCATCCAAGATGGATTAGATGAACTTTTGGAATACATAAATATTGAATCTTCTTGTGCCTTGTGGATAGGATTCCATTGTAGGGGGTGGTACATGTTTAAATGTATAATCTTTCAAATTGACCTTGGTTGTGACCCCTAAGTGTTGCAAGTACAAGGAATTGGTTCCTCAATCTTGTACTATTTGCAATTGTTGTAGGAAGGTTCTTCCTAGGATCATCTCATAGACATTATTTTTTCCAAAGTCACATATAGCAAAGGTGTGTTCAAGCTCCACACCACAAGTGGTTAGAGTTATGCATGCCTTCTAGCATTCCTAGAGGTCTTTCAACATGGCAGTCAGCCATTTGAAGCTTCATTCTAGTTGGTCTTAATGCAGGTTTGCCCTATTGCTTCCACAAGGAGGTGGTCGCAATAGCAACACTAGCACCTGAATCTAAGATGGCTTTGGTTGTGTAACCTTGGTAGGTGATTGGAAGATGAGTATTACCTTCCTCACCTTCACTCATGTCCCCTATTTTATCTATAGGTATCTCTAGTACTTTTTGCTTAGAGCCTGCTTTTGGCATATTGGAACCAAGTTCTGGAACTTGATTTGCCACATGATTATATAACTCAGGGTTTACTTTGAGTATCTCTTCTAAAGTGAGATGACACTGAACCTTAGTGTTCTTCATGACTTTAATGTTCCTTGGAACCACTGAGTCTTCATTTCTTACCAGTATAGTGGGAGCTCTAATATGAAGAGATTCAGATTCCCATGGGCCTGTGAATTGTGGAAACTCTTGTAAAGAATTAGATTCAAAATCTAATCTTTTCTCTTCTTGTTGCTCTGCTTGGTCTTCACAAATAGATGGAATGTCTTGGGGAAATTGATCATGAAGATCATTGATTTCGGGAATTGGAGGGGGATTAACTTGCTCCTTGGCCCATTTCTCTTCTTGTATTTCTCGTAAGAACTCTTGAGAGTATTGTTCAATTGAAGTTCCATCATCCATGCAATCAGGAACATAAGCTTTTGTTGGTGGTGAGCTTCCTCTTTCCACAACTTGTTGAGCCTGTGGGGGTAAAGAAACCTATGGCTTGTTTATCAACTACTCTAGTCTTTCTAGTAAGCCCTGGAAATGCAAACCTGGTTTGATATAATTTTTCTTATTGAGCAATTGATTGGCCTCGAGAATACCTTGGGATAGTTCTACCATTTTTATGCACATTTTTGTCCATTCAATCTCTAAATCTACTCTAGGGTCGCTCTTGTCTAGGTTTGCAGCTCTTGGTCCTTTTTGAAGTTAGGCCTTGAACATCATGTCCAAGCCTTTTGGGGTTGGATCTGCAAGAACCGGCCCTGGTTGTGGTCTATTTACAGTGACTGGTGGGGTGGGAGGAGGTGGCATGGATGGAGTTTTGGCATGCGAGGGGCTTTGAGATGCAATGTCTTCTATTTTTGTTTTTGCATCTCGCAGGCTTTCTTCTAGTTTGGATATGTAGCTCAGTGATGAGTAGCACCTCCTTTAATGTCAATCCGAGAAGACATGAGGATGGTATGAAGACCTCGAACAAGTGATGGCACAAGTGTGTGAGTGAGAAGCACACCAACATGCACACACATACACACACACGTGCACACAAGGCAAGAACAAAGAGAGACACAATGGAATCACTTCTATTGCAAAAGAGTTCTCATAAAATTTCAATTCTACACCAAGCTAACCTCAAAAATGAGCTCTCTAGCTCTATTTATAGTTTTTGACTAGCTTTGGTCCTGTTTAGACCTAGTGTTCGGCCTAGTTAAAAATTATGTCCCTAAGCTAGTCAAACGAGCTCTGAAAATTATGAAACTTGGTAGGCCATTACTTCTAAAGCTCCTCAAGCTCGAGGAATCCTCAGCTTGCACAAAATGGAACTACCAAAAGGTGAAATGGTATTTACAATGGTTTTCAGTGATGAGAATCACTTTTAAAATAATGTAAGGATTGAAAAAATTTGATGGGCTGCCTCAGTGCTAGATCTGCGTGTATGCCCGTACTTGCTTCTTCCCAGAGGATGCCAACACTCCCCCCCTAGCGTCTGTTGTCTCTGATAGACCTTTGTTCCACGGGGTGATCAATGTAGTATTGGACTATGTCGATGGCTAACTCCTGTTCTCTGATCCTGAGTCCCCTGACTAGATCTCTTTGAAGAGCATCCCAATTAACCGCGCCCGGAATGTTAGGTTGTGGTGTTGTATATAGCTCTGAGTGCATAGTCTGTTCGCATACAAATAGCTGTGGAAGATGGGTTGGTCGTGGCGCGAACACTTCCGAGTGAGATTCCCAAAACCCAGTGGTAAACATATCATCAAATGTTTGTTGATAGCAAGCTGGGAGATATCTGATCCTCGCATGCCAAGCATAAGCAACCTGAATACTAGGGATTGTGCTCATATCATAGAGTAAGTCATAATTACCATTTATAAAGCCTGGGATCGAAGGTTGGATGTTATGTATATTGCGGAAAGTCTTTAGTACTATTTGCATCATGTCCAAGATCTTTAGCATCATCTGAGCAACGACATTGATCATGGGTTGTAGTCGTGGCATCCAGTGTCTGATAGTAGCCATCATGTAGGCAACAGATGGTGTGCCTTTCAGTGGAGCAATGGATGGGTAGTTGAGCCATTCTTTGCAGTTAGCATTGTTCTGAACTTTGATGGCAAAGGCTTTCAATGATCGTCGTCGTTGCACTGGCCCAAAGCATGGATTTTACTTTAAGTGCATGGAGGCATGGTCCCATGTTCGAAGCATGTCTGGATAAGTCTCTAGTAACTTTTGACACCAGGTGGGTTGGAATATGGCACCTTTTTTGGTTGCTGCAGGGATGTCTTCCGGTTGGAACTACGTTGCAAATGAAGGATATTGATTGGTGAATCGTTTAATCTCAGCGTTGAAATCTGCCAATAGTACAAAATAAGGCTTATACTGTAGTTCTGAACTGGTTATTAGTCGTCTAGGAGCCAGTTTCTTGAAATATTCTGATTGAAGCACAATCTCCTCAATGGCTTTCATGGCAACCCTCTGAGTGACGATTCACTCTTCGTGAGTCTGGCCCATCTCTTCTACTTGTTTCATCCATACAAGAGGGGGTTCCTCATATGTGTCTTGTCCTTCGTTAGTGACTTTGCCTCCTGGAAGGGGTTGAGGTTCATAATTGTCTTCGAATGTTTCTTCAATTGGAATGGTAACCGCCTCTTCTTCTGACGGTTGATTGGGTGGAGATGGTGGTCGTTCATATTGCAATAATTTCATTTTTAACTCTGTGACTTGTTGCCATAGCTCAAGTACCTCAGTATGGATTGAGGATTCTGGCTGTGGTGAAGTAGCAACGTTGATCACATCTCTCGGTTCCGTCATATGGGGTGTGGGCACTGGTTGTCTCTGTAGTTCCTTCACTTGGTCGACAAGTTGGTCATGTGCTTCCAAAAGGTTTGCATAATTTTCCAATATCTATTGGATATTTTCTGAGGAGATAGCTTGGAAGCTAGCAGGATCTATGGGTGCCCCTTGAGTGTTTTTGATGGCTGCTTCGTGATTATCTTGATTTTGCTATTGTAATCTTCTGTTCTCTTCTTGTGCAGCTGCTAGGTGTCGTCAAAGTAAGGCCATGTTCCTCTGCAGTCGTGCATTGCCGGCTAGTTCATCTCTGAGTTGTTCCTCAGTCGCCTTACCCATCTCTGTATATTTGGCTTCAATCTCCGCATAAGATTGCTGGAGGGCGGCAACGTCGTGTTGCAATGCAGTATTACACAGCTCCAAAGCATCAACATGTGCTTAGAGGTGGGCAGACAAATTACATAATTCTTTGTTGTTCTCTTCCAATAATTGATATTCCTGTTTCAGCTGCATGCCGCTTCAAAAATGGTGTCTAATGCATGACTAAATGAAGTGGATGCAGAGGTAGTGGTGGAAGATGCAAGGGGTCAGGAAATGGGGAAGGGAAAGATGGATGTTGTGCTTACAGTGGTTGTAAGTGGTGATGTGAGTGAAGTAAAATGTGGTGATGTTGAAACAAAAGAGGTGGTGGGTGGTTCTGTGGAGGGTGAAATGTCCATGGGGTCGGACGTGATTGTGTGTGAAGTGTGAATAGTGAATAGTGGAATGGTGGGTGGTGTGTCCATGGTGGGCATGAACGTGGGTGAGGTGGGATGGGAAAGGGGATTCCTATTATAATCATCAATTTGTCGCATCATATTTACAAGGATGCCCAAAATTGAGGCAGGGTGGTTTGTATCGGTTCTGAGGAGGTTGAGGGGGGCACAATGGGTTGTGGGTGGGAAAGAGGGAAAGTTGTAATGAGGGGAAATGATGGTGTTGATGATTGGGTAGAGACAAGTGGATGTCCCACAACTGGTAGATAAGAAGGGTGACCTATTATGGTTTGATGAGTGCCGGGATGACCTATCTGAGGTTCGGGAAATTGGCTAGAAATGGTGGATGTAAGAAAAGCTAGGGCTGAAGAAAGGGTGATGTGTGATGTAGGTTCATGAAATGTGGAGACTGGTTGTTCAGGAATGTTCGTGGGTGAGGGTTTCGGTGGGATGGATGGGCGGTGATGGTGGAGCTAGTGTTTGTATGCTTTCGTTGGGGGCACTAGTGTCCGTGGGACTAGTCATGTGAATGTCTTCTTGAGTTGTGGTAGGGAGTGAGGAGAAAACTTCAATATGAATCATCTTACCCCTTCACAGTCGCGTATCTAGTCATCATTGGTCGTATTGAGGGGGAGTACGATGTACCATAGTCTGCATAGCTTCTACAATCCCACACGTCTCTGCCAGAAGATTCAAAGATTCGATGAAGTGAGGATCCACATTTTCTGCTTATAGCATCTGATTCACCATTGCTCTATTTGCCTCTTCTGAAAATTTGTGCCTCTTTTGTACTTGTTTGATAGCTTCGTATAGCCATCTGATTTGAGCAGTGTATGTAGGGGCTTCCTCTTCACTCTCCTCTGAGTTCATGCCCCGGTGCCTCCTCTTGTTCATGTGTGTCTTCAATGTGAGTGTGTTGTGCTTCATCCTCCCAATGTACTCTTTGTTCTTCGCGATGTGGGCGTCCTCTATGGGATGATGATCCGGGACCTTCAGTGTCTGAAAAGAACTCACCATCGGATAATTGCATTGTTTGCAAGAAGGTCTCAAATTCAAAGGAGGGATCTTCTACCAATTCATTCATGGAGGCAAACTCAGCATCCGTGGGTAACGGAGGGGTTGACGGAGTGGGTTGTGCAATCCCCTCTAACTGTGATCATTGGAGACGGATAGTGAATGGGGCCACCTGTTCTTCTTCTCTAAGGGAGGTTTCCGTGGTGGACTCGTGAGGAATTGGGACATGGGAAAGAGATCCACACATCCGTTTAGCTGGTTGAACCCCTGATTTTCATCCTTGGAAGAATTGTAGCTATGAGTAAGTGCCCGTGCGACTGGCACATCATACGCTAGGCATCTGTATATGATTCTAGTAATGGCACAACAACCATTCGAAGATGGCTTCCTTACTCCTCGTTTGCCTACTTCATATAATTGATCGGGGATCCACACTGGCATTTTAATAGGTAGACTCCCTATCTCCGCTAGGTATAGCCCGTACCAAATCTTCTTGTGAGGCTGTGTGAATCGGTCTTGAGCAGGAAATGCAAAGTGCTGAAGGCACATGCGCAATGGTATGGCAATGTTTGGAGTGAGGGCACACATATCTTTCAACTTCTTGAGCTTATTGTTCTTCATAGACTCTAGTATCAAAGGGTCTCGATCAGAGGGCACATGGGTGCCGTACATTTGGAGGGCCTCCTTAATTAGAGTTATGTTCAGCTCAAACTTTTTCATTTATTCGTGGTTTGATATGGAGGGCACCAGGAATGTGCCTGACGGATCTCCTATAGCTTTAAGAGTTGCAATCAAATAGTAACATCTGAGGAAATCTGGCTTAGGCAGGGATGCGCTAAAGTAGTCCTTCAAACCTACTTTCCTGCCAAATATCTTGAAGAGGTGCTACGTTTTGTAGTGATTCAAACTCTCTTGAGAAGAACTGAAATGTCCAACACACTCCTCCAAATTCCAACTTAGACTCCCAGATGTGGTCTGCATCCCCAAATCTCCTGGCATCTCATTGAACCAATGAGAGTGCCCTTTCACTCTTTCTGTTAAGCCACTTGGTGGATCCAAGATGGGAATTCGTCTCACATTTAGATACTCTTCAGGCCTAGCTGTCAGTGGGGCCTCCACGGGCATGGTCTCCCAATCGACTTGAGAACTAGTGCTTGCCTGGGAGCTCGTGCCTGCTGCTTCTGCCATGGGACTATTTGTAGCTGATGATGCTAATCTGCTAGAAGAAGAGAGGCACATTAGTGTTGCATAGGAAATAGGATGTAATGGTGTTCCATCCACAATACTAAACAAGTGGTTAGGGGTTAGGTGTGAAGTGTTTGTGATGGGTGTGAATGTTGGTTAGTGGTTAGTGTCATCCTAGATGCATACTTTGGATAGGCAATGTACTCAAAATGCACCTACATAAGAGTAGATGGATTTACAAAATTGGGTCAAGGGGTTTGATGCGGGGTTTAAGTCTCCAGACTTTGATTGTGGCATCGTAGCTTTTAGTGGTGATGATATGTAAAGGTTTATGGACTAGATTGTGTTGGATTTGGGACCTTTTGGGTACCCATTTCCCGATATTCCTAGGTTTGACCGAAGGTGTAATGGTGTGGGGTGTAGGCGTCTACCTTGAGATGTTTGCCAAGAGTGCTTGTGAGTGTTGATTCATTCTTGTGACTGGACGTGAAGCTATTTGAGCTTGCAAGCAGGTCTTGGGCACCCATATTTGTCGAGCATTGGGGATAGCCTTCATTGACCACTTAGGAACCCAAATAGAACATATAAAAAACTTCAATACTTTGAATGGAGGTTACGGCAAGTTGATCACTCAGTTGGAGAATTCGCATCAGACTTCAAAATTGTATTTCAAGGATCCACAATCAAGAAGACTATCTACTAAATCAGTTTCAAAGTGGTCTCAAAATGAAATAAAGGGTTGTTTATCCTCTACATCTCAATTAAATACTTTAGATTAGGCTATCAATCAAGCAAATCAATGTGAGAATCAGTTGTTAAAAGAAAGCCAAGTCCAAGAGTCAGAAGTCTTGAATAATGAAGACACTATTCCTCAAGAATCTGAATCAAGAATCTTTGAAGCCCAAGAAGTCATTTCAAATGATATGGAGTGTACATATTATGAAGATAACAAGAAGATAAAGGATAATGAGGACTTCATGTTTAATCAAGGAGATGTACTTACTCAAGGCTCTCCATCAAAGATCTTGGAAACACCTCAATGTACCACTAGAAGCTCAAAGGATCTGTCACATGAAGAACCCAAGGAAGCTCAAGAGAGACCCACTCCTTCACCACCTATCAAGATTGCAGTTCATGAAGAATTCAAGGTTGAGCATGTCCTAGATTCAAGAATATCCCAAGGAAGATTGGAGTACCTTGTTCATTGGAAAGGGTATGACATTAGTGATCGCACTTGGAAGCCTGTAGAGAACCTTCATAGAGCACCAATCAAGGTTTGATAATTTCATTACAAAAATCCAATGAAGCCAAGACTAGAGATCTATGGTCCCAGGTTGTGGGATCTCGTGTGTCATCTTTGGTCCAATTATTCATACCTATCGGTCCCACGGTTGTGGGACTTCTTGTATTAGTTACGTATTCTTGTATTATTTACCCTATGAGGGTGATCTTGTAATCAGAAGTGTATTTTCAAAATCTTGTCTACTATAGTCAAAGAGCACAATCTAGTGCTCTCTTGATGCTTGAGCATTCATTGGAAAGGCATTGTTGTCTAATTTATGTGTACAAATTCTCAAAGAAGTTGCTTCAGTAGACTTGGAGAAATCTCAATTTTTCTGTCTCGAGGTCTATCTCTGCGCATCCCTGAAAAATAGGAGGTACCACTATTGAGTGTCAAGTTCATTCCAAAACCATATTTTGCTTATTTCTTAAATCTTGTGCATTTTATACACTCAACTCTATGTGTATCACTCCTTCAAATGTACTTTTTCCAATTGTAATCATGTTGGCTACTATGAGCATTTAAAGTTGATTGTTTCATCCAAAGATAGTAAGTTTTTTGAGCGAGTCAATGGCACACACACATGTACATGCAAACGTACAAACACACCCACACGCACATGCACATGCACACGCACACACACATGTACATGCACACCCACATGCACATGTACACATATGCCTACATGCACACGAACACACACACTCACATGTACATGCACATGCACATGACACACACATCTAGATGACATACCTATATGCACACACATCCACACACACATCCACATACACATGCACACACATGTACATGATGCACGTGCACCACACACATGCACACACATGTATGCACACATGTAGGCACATGTGCGTGGTAGTCACACGTGCACGCACATGTGCATGCACACATGTAGGCACATGCAATGGAGGTCATTCAAAGGGCAATGGAACCCAATTCTTTTATGTAGGTAAAGGCAAAGGAAAGAGAGGTGGACACAATTAACAAGGCAAAGGTAAGGGAAGATCAAACAATGATCAAGAACATTTGAGTCAAAGCTGTGGAGCAAGGAGGAGATGAAGAGCTAGAAGAAGAGGAGGTTGATATTAAAGAAGGGACTACACAAAGGAATGCTACAATTGTGGCAAGCCAAGCCACTATGCAAGGGACTATTAATCAAAGGACAACCAAGGAGGCTACAAGAAGAATCAAGATAACTTTGAAAAATACTTTAAATACATATAGGAATGATAATATCTTAGCCATGATGCATAGGAGTGGTAGGAAAGAAGGCATAGACATGACATGGTACATTGATAGTGGATGTTTAAAGCACAGGAGTTGCAATAGAGAAATGTTTTGTAATTTGCATGAACCAAGCAACAAGGGCATCTAGAAATAGAGGATGACACTAAGAATAGGATCATATACATAGGTGATATTCCTTTGGATTAAAATGAGAATGCAAAGTATCTCAAAGATGTGTTGCATGTGCCCACAATCACGAAGAATCTAGTATCAATTGAACATATGGTTGAAAGACAGTATGTAGTCAAGTTCAGCAATAAAGGATGCTTTGTGGAAGATCCAAGGCAAGGCTACAATTTGATAGATAAATGCAAGAAGGAAGAAAGGCTATTCACCATGGGAGTAAGACCACCCTCATCACATACAACCTATTTGACATTTGGCAACAAGCAAATAGCTCAAGTGGATTTGTGGCGCAAGAGGATCGGCCACATTCAAAAGCTAAAGGATATGGAAAGGAGAGGTGTGGTAAATGGTCTTCCAAATTTTCACTCTACATGTGCTTTTGTTTCACCATATTGTCTCATGGCAAGAAAGTGTGTATTTTTTTATGTACTAGAAGAGTTAGTATACTTACCTTCCCCTTTGTAATTGTAATCTTTTGTTTTTTATAACAATCATTGGCATAGTGCCTTGGTTTCCAACAAATGTAACATCCATTGTAGTTGTTGTAGTTCCTTTCTCCATATATGTTGCCTATACCTCTTTTTCTCTTCCTCTTGAGGATTGGCTTTCATCTTGTTGTTGTTGTCTTCCTTGGTTGCTTTGGTTGCCCAATTGGTGGTTGTTTATACCTCTTCCTATTGTTCCATGTTTTTCTTTACCTCTTCCACATTCATGTGCATAGAAAAGTTGGTCCTAGCTTCCCTTTGACTTATTTCCACTATTGTTGAGCTCCTCAATCACCATAAAGTTTCTCAAAATTTAACAATGAATCTCTAACATAGATAGAGATGTTTACTGTTTTCTATTTTTCATTTTCCCTAAGACAATTGAGCCAAAATCATTAACAAATTTCAACCTACTATACGTTGATCCAAGTGTATCAAAACTCTCCTTTAATTGAAGGATGAAGTCATTGATGCGTTGATTGGAAACCTCATAAGATTATTAAACTCATTCTTGAGTGGCATCTTCCTTGCCTTTGTAGAGGTAGAGTATAATCTCTCTAGGCACCCCCATTCCTTCTTTGATGTGTCTAGGTCTTGAATATGACCTATTATTGATTTGTTAATGTGTTGGGATAGTATAAAAATCACTCTTATATCCCTCTCTTCCCAATCTTTGATGACTCTCCTCTAATTCTTAGATGGGGTAATGGGTCCTATGAAAGTCCTAAACTTTGTGTCACTTAATAGTCCTCAAAGCCCCTTTCTCGTGAGAAACTTTAATATCCTAAATTTCCATGGGTGATAATTTCTTTTCTCAAGCTTCTCAATCTATGCATTGAGATCACCCATGATACTTGGGCTTGTGAATGATCTCCCTTCATATGATAGAATTGTAAGACATAGGTATTATATCTTCACATGCAAGCTCGAAGTTATTTGACTCCTTTGATGTAATCTTCATTGGTAGATGCCGCCCCTTTCTTCTATGGTTTCTCCAATATTTTCTTTAAATCTTAGCCTTCCTTGAACTTTGAGGCCTTCTTCTCGTGTCTTTAATGCTCCAAGATGAGCTCTAATACCACTGATGGAGAACATGAACTCCAAAATATAGCAAAAGTATGATGGAACATTTCTAGGATCTCATAGTTAGCTACCATAGTGAGCCAAAATCTCAATTCCTCCCAAATTTGCACAAAAAGCTCTAGAGACTTTGCACACGTAAACTAGACTACATAAAATTTCTATAAAACTTTGAATCACTTCAATTCAATTCTAGGAGCTCTATCAACCCTCTCACATAAGATAGAAAATTCATTGTCAACACGAGTTCTAAGGGTGTATGTGTACATACAAGTTCACTTTATACACAAGTGTTGCATAGAATGAACTCGAGATCTATTATGCTCTATACACAAGATAAGGAAGCAAAAAAGAATAAATATTACAATAGAAATTATTCTCTAAGAAATACAAATCAAATGGACAAAACAAGCTTGCAATCCAAGCCTTCTACAAAGACACATGTATGTTTAAATATCTATGCCTATGTGCAAAGATAAGCAAGCAGGGTATCTTCAAGACTTGATGGTCTTTTGGACCATGAACACACAAGCTTTCAAAGCAACCAGCTTTTGGACCATCAGTAGTTTTCAAAGATATTTTCATCACACAAGCAGCCAGCCAAAAGGTAAATTGGCTAATATCTTAGTGACACTAGGTCAAAGGATCCACCCATTGCACTACTCTATTTTGAAACATACATTGCACATTTGAGAAAGGTACATCATGTACACAAATTTTTTATTCAAAGAAAAAATGGGATAGGAGTATAGGTCACCCAAGGGGGGATCAATACTATGCAAAAAGGGTTAGCTCCTTTCAATTTCTTTGAAGGATGGAATCCACAATTGAAAGAGAAGGTGAATCAAGGAAGTTATCATGGCTCTGCTTCATAGCATATATCATGGTGCTCATGGGAAGCTCATGCTTGAGAACGACAATGTTCTTTGAAGGGAGAATCATGTTATAAAGTGACTTGTGACTCAAATTAGACTAGAAATCAAGTTGAGAGAAAATTTCTCTAAGAAATTAGGCTGGTTAAGAGCTTAGACTAGTGGGTAAATCTAATCAGTATGAAGGAGGAGGTCTTGGGTTCAACCTCCATGGATAGTATGGGAGTACAATTCGCCAAAGACTTTCTATATCTCCAATAGGGAAGGGAATAGAAAAACTATTATTGCATTGACTGGCCTTTCTACAAATTTTTTAACATAAAAATTTATTTGAGAGGTTTTTTGTGCTCATTGAAGGACTTAACCCAACACCTTATGGCACGAGTTGATATCCTTCTAGAAGCATGCTAATTTGATGTAGCTTGAGTTAATTCAAGTAGATTGGTACACATGGTAGACTTACCACTAGTGAACTCTAGGGAATTGGAACACATGGTCATGTATGTGATCACTTGCCCACATAGACCCGTCCTTAGATAACAATTCCTTAGCTCAAGGCTATATAAGAGGATAGTTGGGAGGTGAGAACCACCTCTTTTTCATGGTAACCTTTAGGTATTGTAAATACATCTCTAGTAACAATAGCGAGGAAATTCATTCCAAATCCCATAATAGGATAAGAGTTGTTGTTTGCACATGTGGTAGTACTCCCATAAAGGTTGGGCTCTATTAACTACATAAAGAGGTGATATATTTGGTTACACTACCATCAAAGTACCAAACATTTGAGTTATAGTGGACATAACGATGATGATCGTGAAATAATGGATCATTAATACACAATGTAGAAGATGCCCATTCTTCATTTCACACAAGGTTAGTGATTCGATCTAAAGACTAGAAACCTATCTGCTTTATTATTTGCCTCCTTAGCAATGAATTTAGGATAATTTTTTATAAGATTATCATTAGCCTTATAGTATACTTGCAAAACTATTTCAACTTATTTGATTTCTTCTCATCTTTGTCTTCTTCTCCTGAATTTGTTACATTTACATATTTCTATTTAAATATGAAAGAGATATCTTTACCTTTGTTTTTCTCACTAGCAACAAAGTTTTGTTGTGCAACATACATAATGGACATGTTCTACCTAGGTTGATTCTCAATTGAAGATTAGAAACGAAACCATGAAAATAATTAAGCAATACATTAAGATAAATATCCAAAAGTGAATTATCTAAAAAAATTTCATTGGACAATTGTTCTTTCAAATAATTGATTTTGTAGGAAAAGTATCCACAGATTCCTTCATTCATGTGCTCACTCTCTAATTGCTTTTTTAAGGTAAGCAACACAAACCTTGAATCTTAATTAATACAATGTCTTGTACATCTCAAGCATCCTTCAATATTTAGCATGAGATAATGATTAATCAAAAAAAGCAATCAAAGCATGTGATTGTGCACATTTTCCATACCATCAATTTGCTTTGCAATGGTTGAGGGTGTTGTTGGTGCACCTAGCATAGTCAAACTAGGAGTTTCAAAAAGGACTAGAAATAGGAACTGCAACAGAATTAGAACTTGCAACATGCTTAACACCACATCCATTAACTACATTTAGAATGTTTCAGCTACAAAAGCATGTATTTTAAGACCTTGCACAATATTCCACGATCCCTTCACAACCAAAACATCGTATATCATGTATGCCCACAACAAGTACTTAAAACCATCCAACCTATCCTCTACAACCAACATACAAAATACATCATTGCTCTTAAGTCATGGTAAGCAACTACACATTGATGAAAAAAATAAATTTATTGAGCAAAGGTACCATGTGGAGCTCCAATTTTACCTATACCAAAATTTAGGCCACTTATGCTAGCAAAGAAAAAATCAAATTGAAAATTGTTATAGAAGGGAGAAATTAAGTACCAAAATAATGGCTATCATAGAACATTGAAATAGCAAAATAAGCTTAAATCAAAATTTTAACTACACGAAGATCTTCAAGCACTCTTTAAGTTTATCACCTTGACAATGCTTGTCAAATCCCATGGGAATTCGAGAAAGTGAGTGGCTACACCGTTCATGTGCTTCAAGAAGTAATGACTTGCTCTTATACTAGTTGTTGGATTTAGGGGGAGTGAGAATGCACACAAACATCACAAGAAGAAGTTTGCAATCAAAACACACTAAATTGCTAAGTGTGAAACGCAATTGCATCCACACACATCACTACCATTAACATAATCTACTCAATACCATAGTAAAGTGGCATGAAGTCTCATAATATACCCGGCTTGTATATACACCCATAGTCCTAATGAGCTACTTATCTTCTACATTCCACACTTAGTAATACATTGTTGTTGTGCTCCCAATTTTCTTCTTCTTCTTCTTCTTCTTCTTCTTCTTCTTCTTCTTCTTCTTCTTCTTCTTCTTCTTCTTCTTCGCATCCCCACTCCCACAAGCTCCAAAATAGCATTGAAGCTTACGTTCTCCATCATTATAAAACAATGGAACACATATTCTCAATTTCCAAGTTGGTCATAAATGTGAGTTTGAAGTTCCTGGAGTGAGAAGCATAAAATCATGATCATAAATGCATCATGACATGATCATTCAATCATTATTTTAAAGAAGGTCCATTCAATCCTTCAAAAAAGAAAAACTTCTCTTCAATAATGCAATGCATGTTCTCAATATCTTGTGTGAACATTAAGACGAATTAAAAAGTTCCTAGAGTGGGAAATATGAATGGATGTTCAATTAGGAAATCAATCAACTGAACATTTCAAGAAGATGCTTTGTCAATCCTTATAATAATAAAAACTCTGTAAAACACTATCTAATTCAAATACCATTGATCATTAGATTCTAATACATGAATATATACTAACAAGATCATTTAATTCTGGTCAAGAAGACAATTTGTCCAATCCTTAGAAAGATAAAAAAAACTCTTCATCAATAAAATATGTTGTCAATCTCCAATGTGAAGATGAATGTGACTTTGAAGTTCCTATTATTGAAGGTATAAATAGAAGTTAATGCAAGGATATAATCAACTCAAGATCTTCACAACTACAGATACCAATATCTAACAAAAAAAAGGACGAAAAGAAAAGGCACTGGGTATAATCCCATTTTCCATTATAAATAAACATCTCAACTAAATGGCAATGAGGCAATACTATTTATTTATAAGAAACTAAAAACAAAAACTATCAGCACAATTCAAAGTATGTATACCTTGATAAGATAGGTCAAACTTATTCTCACACATGGTAACTATAATTAATGTTGTAAAAATGAATATTTGTTCGTACTGGAATATGCAAACAGTTTTTCAATTGCTCTTTATATCACAGACATCTTTGAACAAAGGTGCTTTTTCCTATCCTAAGCAAAGTATCACGACTTTAATCTCGCACATTATTTCAAACATGAAATGATATGTTTGAAGTTCGAGCAAGAAACATCTTCTCCACAAACTCAAGTAGCGCACTCCGTAAGTTATAATTTATGAGCCCAAGAGGCTTTGTTTCCCAAGAG